>NW_004624747.1:1135661-1153602 GCF_000247695.1 Heterocephalus glaber | reverse complement strand
TATATATGTTACGGAAGTCTCAAAAAAAAATGAGAAAGGGAGTAGAATTAATATCTGGTGAAACAATGGTCCCAAATTCCACAAAAAAAGAAATCTAAATATCCAAGAATTTCAATGAACTCAGAAACCCAACTGGATGTTCAATAAGGCAAACAACTTGCCAGGGATTTAGCTCAGTGGTTCCGCCACCTGCCTCACAAGCACAAGGACCCAAGTTCAATCCCCAGTACCAAAAAAACCCCACAAAAAATAAACAAACAGCTGGGGATTTAGCTCAGAGGTTCCACCACCTGTCTTGCAAGTGCAAGGTCCTGAGTTTGATCCCCGGTACCAAAAAAGAAAGAAAGAAACCAAACAACTTACGGCAAACAATTCATTTCTCACCAGTACAGTAACCAGAAAGAAGACAGTGGGATAATACTTTCAAGACACTCTCCAGGTGTTGTTGCCCATGCCTGTAATCCCAAGCAGTCGGGAGGCTGAGTCGGGATGCTGAGGCAAGAGGATCGCCCCAAGTTCAGGGCCAACCGGAACTACATAGCAAGACCCTGTCTCAAAAACGGTGCCTTCAATACCCTGTTTCCAATAATAATCCGAAAGATTAACAAGGAAACAGAGTACCTGAACAACACTATAAACCAATTAAACTTAACATATATACAGAGTATCTATCCAACAAGAGCAGAATACAAATTCTCAAGTCACAAGAAACATTCTCCAGAATAAAATCACATTGGGAAAAGGATCACAAACATACTAAGTAACTTTACAAATACTTGGTAAATACAAATCAATAACAGAACTAGTCATGTTGGGTCATAAAACAAGTCTTAATAAAATTTTTTTTGGTCTTTTTTTTCTTTTGGTACAGGGGATCGAACTCGGGTCCTTATGCTTGTGCAGCAGGCAGCGAAACCACTGAGCTAAATCCCCAGCCCTCTTAACAAATTTTAAAAGATAAAAATCATACTAAATAGCTTTTGTGACTACAAAGGAATGCGAACAAATCAATAACAACAAGAAAATTCACAATTATGTAGAAATTAAAATTACTTTTCAACAACCAATGGATCAAAGGGTGTTGTGACCTATGCCTGCAGTGCCAGCTACTTCAGAGGGTGAGGCAGCAGGACTGCTAGAGACAAATAAAATGAAAACAGGGCTGGGGATTTAGCTCAGTGGTTCTGCCACCTGCCTCACAAATAAAATGAAAACCTGACATTACCAAAACTTAAGGGATACAGGGAGGGAAGGAGGGAGAGAAAAGAAAGCAAACTAAGCACAAACTAGAAGAAATAAGTAATAATTACTGAGTAGATAAATGAAATAATTTAAAAGAAAAAAGTCAATGAAAGCTGGGGATAAAACAAGAGGATCACTGCAAGTTGGCCAGCCTGGGCTACATAGTTCAATGAAGCTTGAACTACATACACAGTGATACCCTGTTTCGGTCATGAAACCAAGTCAGTTCTTTAAAAATATCTACAAAATTCACAAAATTTTAGCCAGACTGACTAAAGGAAAAACAGTAGACATTATTAAAACTGAAACTGAAAGACATTACTACCCATTTTACAGAAATAAAACACTCAACATCTTTAGTCATTAAGAAAATGCTGGGATAGGGGGAGAACAAGCCTGTAATCCCAGTACTCGGGTGAGGTTAAAGCACGATCAGGGCAAGTTCAAAGCTAGTCTGGGGTACAGAGAAAGACTCTGTCTCAAAAAGACAAAACAAGAAAAAAAAAAAAAATGCAACTCAAAACCAAAATAAGAGCCAGGTGTGGTGGCATAGACCTGTAATCTCAGTTATTTGGGAGTCTGGGGCAGAAGAATCAAAGTTGAGGCCACCCTGAGCAACTGTCTCAAATAAACAAAAAAACCCACAATAAGATACTACTTGACATCATCTAGAATGGCTGTAACTTGAAAAGGAAAACTGTTATACTCTAGAAAGAATGGTCATCATCAAGAAATCAAATAATCCTGGGCATGGAGGCGCATGGCTATAATCTCAGCACTCAGGAGGCTGAGGCAGGAGGATTGGTGAGAGTTTGAGGCTAGCTTGGGCTACATAGTGAATTCGAGGCCAGACTGGACTATATACCAAGATCCTGTCTCAAAAATAAAACAAAGCAAAACATAAAAACAAAAACAATTCGATCCCCGGTACCAAAAAAACCCAAAAAACAAAAAAAAACAAAACCAAAACCAACCCCACCCCATTAATACAAAATGACAGTCAACAGCACATGTGGGCACTTGTGTAACAGGGTCCAGTGTCAACACTGCTACAACCTTTCTGGAAAATGATTTAAAATAAATAAATAAAGGTGATCTGTGAGAGAGAGAGAGAGAGAGAGAGAGAGAGAGAGAGAGAGAGAGAAAGAGAGAGAGAGAATTTTTTTTTTTTAAAACTGGGTATCAAACTCCAGACCTTGCGTTTTCGAAGCCGGCAACAGATCCACTGAGCTAAATCCCAGCCTATATAAATTTGAATGGTCAGAATACTGTATTTTAAGATCAAAATCTAAACTGAATAAAAATTTTTATTTGAAAAATAAAGTTTAAAACAAATATTAAATAAATGATTATGTCATGGGATACTAATTGAATGTGCTTCCAAAGTTTCAAGGCAATAGCTAAATTATGAAAGAATAAAACAATTATGAAATAGTTTATTAAAAACTGCATAAGCAGGGCACACTGGTACACACCTGTAATTCCAGCACCCTAGGAGGTTAACGCAGGAGGATTGCAAATTTGAGCCTAATCTGAGCAATACAGCAATTTAGTGAGACATTATGTGTGTTTGGGGGGGGGGGGCCTCAATTTCAAGACCAAGGCCTTGGGCACAACCCTCAGTATCACACAAAAATAAGTTCATATAAAAAGGCTGGGAGGGACAGGCACTGTGGCCCTGGGCCCACAACTCAGGAGGCTAAGGCAGGAAAATCCAAGCCCAAGGCCAGCCTAGACAACTTAGCAAGTCCCTGTTTCAAAATAAAAAATGTTTAAAAAGGACTGGGGATGTAGCTCTGTGCAAGGGCCCTGGGTTCAATCCACAGCACACCCCCCACCCCCACCCCCAAAAAAGAAAAGAAAAAAGCAAGGCTGGGATGAACTATGATAAAGATTAAGAATGAAAGCCAGAGATTTAGCTCAGCGGTTTAGCTGCCTGCTGCGCAAGTGCAAGGACCCGAGTTCGATCCCTGATACCAAGAAAAAAAAAAGATTAAAAATGAAAACATTCACTGGGGTAGAAACTTCAAAAAGGTACACCATCCTACCCCTAGTTTCTAAAGGGCCATGTCCCAAAACTTACTAAATTTGTTGATGATGGATTATGGTACTATTTTCTTCCTCAGATTTCACCTTTGAATTTCAGATGAAAAAAAAATTAATAGAAAAATAAACATTTAAAGGGAATAAACCTGTGCAAAGTGTGTGGTGGTCCGTGCCTGTAATCCCAGCACTGAGGGAGACTAAGGCAGTAGGACTGCTAGTTCATGCCCAGCTGGGAAACTTCACAAGACTTTGTCTCAAAACTTTTTTTAAAAAGGGCTGGGGATGTAGCTCAGTGTGAAGGGCCGGTGTTCAATCCCTGGTACCACATATACACACACACAGACACAGGAATAAACCTGAACTTCCCTGGTAATAATGCAGTGAGTGTTTCTAGGAAACAGTTCTTTCCTCTCTCTTTATTACAGCCAAATCATTTACTCAGCTATTCCCTAAGGACCAACAGCCTGCAGTAAAGCAATGGGGCAGGGCTGACCTGCCATGGTTTATAAGCTGGCTCTGTTTTCACCCCAATTGGGTGGATCTCAGATGAGTGTGGGTAGCAAGGTTCCATGATGGTTCAGCCCCTATAATGCAGAAAGACCTGAAGCCCAGGTATGGATATGAGTATACACCCAGGAGAAGTCAGCTGCCAAGAATGCCATTTGCTCAAGGGAAGAAAGAAATGCTTCCTTGAAACATCGTACCAACCCAATGTGCCTGGGCAGTGACTACAGGAGGGAAGCAAGAGGGGACTGTGAAGAGGGCAGTCTGAGCAGGAAGTGAGCATCTGGCCATGGGTTTATTGTCCCCTGGCCCAGCTTCCTCAAATAGAAGGTAAGGCTTTGACTTGTTCAACCCATGCACACTGGGATTCAACCAGCCAATCTCTATCTTTGGCTTAGTAGGTCTTGGCCCACTGTTCCACAGGCTCACAGGCCATTGAGCTCAAAAGGTAAGATTCTACCCTTACAGCCTAAGACTATTCCATCCATTCTTAACATTTCCTAAAAATAGCTATGGATTAGCTGTTTATTTCTTATCATTTATAATTAAATATCATTCATTCTTAAATAAATTTCTTATATAAAATCTGAATTAGAAAAGGAACAGGTGAGATGGAGATGGTGGGACATGCCTGTAATCCCAGCACATGGGAGGCAAAGGCAGGAGGACTGAGACCTTGAGGGCAGTACAGGTTACACAGAGTTCAAGGCCAGCCTGAACTACACAGTGAGACACTATTTCAAAAAAAAGGGGATATGTAATCATACGGTCCAAGATGTGCTCTTCAGCACCTAACAGGCCACAATGGCAGTTAAGGACTGCAGGCAAAGCCCAGCTCCTCCTATCCAGTAGCTTCCTGCCCACTTGCTCTGTCCCCCAAGCCCTGTTACTTTCAAGCCTAAAGAAATCCAAAGGACTCATCTTGAAAACCAGACTGGAAGCTCCTAGATTCAAAACAATCAGAGTCTATTTTTCCTTAGATATTCAAATGACTACAATAATAAACCACAAATCTAGTTATTTGCTAGGGACTTACTTTAAAAAAACAAAAATACAACCTTGTAACAAGCACCAAGAAGAAGCATCTACAGTAAGCATGTTTTGTGTTCTGCTTTGGTGAGAAGCCAATCTGCCCATAAGAAATAATTATATATGACAATGACAGGACAGTATCAGGCACAGGGAAAGGACCTGAGGCTCAGATGGGCAAAGCGGCAAAGAAAAAGAAGAGAGAAGCACAATGGCAAGGATATAAAACTGGGGGTGGGGGGTGGGGTCAGTCACCAGAAGGCTATTCAACATCTGGTGGACAAATGGTGCAGCTCAGAGAGAGAGAAGCCAAGGATGGAGACAGAAGTGTGGGAATCCTTTACTTACCAGCATGATAACCTACAAAGCTGGGAAAAGTAAGGGTCTTAGAGGCAAAGAAAAAGGAGAGTAAGGCAGAGATAACCAACAGCCAAGTATAAGAATGAGGAGGAAGCAGTAGCAGGTCAGAAAAAAGTGGCATAATGGTTACAGGACTGGGGACTAGGACAGTGTCAAAGGTTCCAGAGACAAGCAAGGGCCATACGTGTAACAAGTGAGAGGAGGCTGTGTGTTTGGTGCGATGTTCTTTCAGAAGACAGAAAAAAGAAGGACTGCACACTGGAATTCAAGTCCAGTTGCTAGCCGGGTGAGGGGACCAAGGGATGGAGACAAGGAGATTCATTAAATCAAACTGGTACTAAGGCCAAGGCAAGCCACTGTCAGGAGGAGCCTGAGTCTGTCTGAATCCAGAAGTCCCTAAGTTGGGGGAACTGGACTTGGGAGATATCCAGACAATTAGAAATAAAGATCTGAGACAAATGTCAAGCACATGTTAGAGGGTACAAGGAATAAAGTCCGTAACACAGGTGTCCAGGGGATGAGAAACACAGACGCAAAACCAAGGGGGAAAGTAAAAGAAGATCTAGACGGGAATGCCAACCTTCTTCCAAGAGATGCCAGAGAAGGAGGTCTTGTCCTGATAAATAGGGCCAGGTACCCAGAAGCCAGGGAAAACTGGAAAGAGCAGGAGCACAGATACATACTTCTCTTCCCTGTGTAGATAACCACAGATCAGAAAAGTTTGGTACCCTCAGAATTTTAGAAAACCAATGCAAAGCCAGGATTCTGCAAGGCCATGCCCTACCCTACCCTACCTGTCACCCTTGAGCCACAGCTCACTTCTGTGCATCTGCGGGTTGCCCCAACCACAAGCCTACTTAGGACCTCAGAGATAAGCCCAGCAGCACACACCACCTGAAAGAATAATCTGATAAGAAGTGGAAGTGTTCAATACTCACAGGAACAATAAGCCCTTGCCAAGTCAATAAATTAGCTTCATCAACCTGGATGTTACGGAAGTTTTTCATTCCACATTTGCGGATCTCTTCAAGCTCCTGTTGATTAACAAAGCATAAAGGGGTGTCAAATTGGGGAAAGCACCACATATTAAGATCCCTCTGACTCCCTCAAATTGAACCAGGTCACAACACCACCAATGATACAATATGAGTGAAGACTAGACCATGCCTGGTTTGGTTAAAGAGGCATGGTAGAGGGGAAATTCTGTGAGCTCACTGCCTATATCTGTCCCAGACCAAGACAAGTCCCCAACTCAGTAACCCACTGCACATGATAGGAGGGATCATGTTTCCACAGACGTATCACCTCCTCTCTGTGGTGGTCATCATGCCTGTTTACTCTCACACCCTGCACACAGCAGACATGTGGCAGGGACTAGCCTGTACAGATCTGACTTCTTCCAACAGAGATTTAATAAGGGCTGACTGTGCACTGGACACTGAAAATACATAGATGAATAAAACTGGCTAGAAGCCAACCAAAGGCAAATGCACACCCACCAACTTTCCTACCCAATGCTGTGAGCTGTGACTTCAGGGCTTCACTCCAGCACCAGCACAAGCAAAGAGAAAACCAACCAGTCTGGTACTGGGAAGGGACAGAAAACCTTCAGTGAGCCTGTTTCTTCAGCTGCTAAATAGAGGTTATAAGACAGCTGCAGACAATTAAGAGGAAACCACACTGTAAGCAACAAGAATCCTTACAAACGAGATGTCATTACTGTATATGTAAATAGTCAATGAAGCAAATGCCATTTCACCCAGAAAGCACAACCACCATGATCAATTACACTAAGTCCCTGCCTGAGATGTCTTTAGAATTGCCTATCACTTGCTTTTCAACTGTGCACCAGCCTGGTATTTCCCATTGCCTCCCCAACACCTCAGGTGAATGTCTGGCTAGTGTCATAACACAAGGCACCCTCTTGCCCACACATCAAATCACCAACATTCCTTCATGTGCAGATGAATGCCACTCCCAACACTACTTTGGCCTTCCGACTAATGGCACAACACCCTCCCCCACATCTCAGGTGCCTTCTCTTCTGCAACTCAAGCACTACTCCCACTGGGCCCTGCCTCCTCTGTCAGGCTGCTTCCTCTCTGGCCCAGCCTACACACCCTCTAGAACAGTGGCTGTGAACCTATAGCAGGTGTGCTGCAGCAGGCAAACAGAGCCCTCTCCGTCAGCATGCAAGCCAAGCCACCCTAGCAGCTGAGCATCAGATAACAATTGTTTTTTTCTAAACTAAAACCTCAGTCAGTATTTGGGTCTAATTGCAGCGTTGACACTTTGCAATGGGTACTGAGTTGTAGTTTGGGCACTCCGTCTCTAAAAGGTTCACTATCACTGCTCTAGAAGGAAGAAGGCCCCTCGGTGTGTGGAGCCATGGCTCACAATGGCACAGCAGCTTCGGTATCAGCCCCTACATCAAACTCCCCAAATCCTCTGTACTCCACATTCCCATCACACCACAGCAGTTTATAAGGTACATAGGGCAACACTAGATAGAACAAACAATTCCTGAGGAAAGGGAAACTGGAGCAGGTGTGACAGGTTCTGAGTAGGGTGGGTGAGTGTGTGTGTATGTGTGTGTGTGTGTGTGTGTGTGTGAGATGCGCAGGGGGTGTGGCCCAAAAACAAGTACACTAAAGGAATGCATGGAACAGGCAATTCATGTCAATCAACAGCCAGGAGTATCTTCCCACAGGGTGCTTGCTCACTGCTGGTCAATCCCAGATGCCTACTACAATTATCTGGACCTGAGCCCAGCCAAAGAAATTTTGGTCAAGCAAGTGTGGATGGATTTGAACATGGGGATACTTACCAAGCAGCCTAAGAATGGAAAAGCATTGAGAAATGAGCAGCAGATCCATTTCTAAGAAAGGGCTGGTACTAGCAGCAGGACTTACAACCCCCTGCAGCAGAAAATGAGGTAGCCTGGCCCCTCTGCAGAGAAATCACGGTGCTTAAAGGAACATTCTAACTTGCTGCCTGCCATCTAGTCCTCCTACTAATACCCAAGACTAATTCCAAAGGTTCCCCTGGAGATTATAAAATATGGGCAAGTTCAGGAAAGGGAAAAGGTCTCATACCCTAACACATATCCCAAACAGAATGTCAGCTCCATGAGGACAGGAATCAGGAAGACCCAACATTGCAAGGGCTTAGCTTATAGTGAGGCTCAAATATCTGCGGCATGACTGGGTTAGTGAATGGCTAGGAAGCTAGCGGGGGAGGGGGGGGCGGAGATAGGAAGGATTCTCTGCAAATGGAGTATAAAAGGTGTGGCCCAGTGATTTAGCTCAGTGGTTCTGCCGCCTGGCCTGTCTCGAAAGCACAAGGACTCGAGTTTGATCCCTGGTACCAAAAAAAAAAAAAAGAACTCAGAGTATAAAAGGTGTATTTTGTCTTTCTGGTCCTTGGCTCAAGACACTACAGTAAGACTTTTTGGTAAGGAGAACCACGTGTGGTGGCACACATCTATAATCCCAGCACTTGGGAGACTGAGACAGGATGATTGCTGTGAGTTCAAGGCCAGCCTGAACTAAACAGTGAGAACCTGTCTCAAAAAAAAGAAAAGAAAAGAAAGAAAAGATTCTCTAAAACTAGATAACCAAAAAAGAAACAACAAATGAAAAGATACCTAATATTGAAAAAAAATAATTTTAAAATGATCTACAAATATACTACAAATATACTTTATGGCTTCAGAACTCTACATACTAACAACATGAAGTATCACTGATAAACACAAGAGTGTAAATTTCATAAGAATTTCAAAAATATTGCAAGATGGACTTAATTGAAACAGAGCAGTAAAAAACTATATCTTGCTCAAGAAAAAGGAGGAACCTATGGGCATGGGTACAAGGAAGGCACCTAATTCAGCACTTTGATATCAAGCAGATGCATCAGCGAAGATGAAAGCCATACTACTGCAGGAGTAAGCCACACACATACAGGGCAGAGAAGAAAAGGCAACTCAAACAGAGGCTAGTTGGGAGACAGGGAGTCCAAACCAGCGTTATCAGATAAACTATTAATTTACATTGCTTTCAAATTAAGCTGTCCCAAGTAGAAAAAGGTCATCTCCTTTGTATAATTCTAGCCAACAAGAAAGAACTGATTATAAGGCAAAAGTGAGAGAATCTGAGACAAACAAATATGCCCTGTTATCTTTTTTTTCTTCCCCCCCATTAAGTTTATTGGTACATTTCAGGTATAAAATACATTTACATACATCATTGGGATCCTGTACCATTACATGAGTATCTTGGTTCTTATTTTTTTCTCCCTTCCCCTGCCCTCCCTTCACTCCCTCCACCCTTCCCTATTTGGAAAGACTTTGTTTCCATTTTTTCCTTTTCTCATATTTTTTCTTTTCCCTTCTTTCCTTTCCCCTACCTCTCCCACTTGCCCTGCTCCTTTAGACCTTTACTTCCTATTACACAATATCAATTATACATTTTTAAAATTAAAATATCAAGACCTAGGAGACATTACCACAGATTTTACAGAATTTAAAAGGATACAGGAAGCATATTTCAAAAATCTGTCTTGAAATAAATATGACAATTTCTAAGAAGTACCTTGGAAGACAAATCAATGAAACTAACTCTGGAGGAAATATAAAATTTGAATAACACCTATTAAAGAAAGTATATTCCTAGCTTGAAAACCTACCTATATGACAACAACAGGCTCGTATACATTTTAACTGATAAATTATATCAAACATTTAAAGCAGAAAAAAAAAAGGAACATTTCTCCCCTCATTTTAGGAAATCAACATTGTGCTAATCCTAAAACTGGATAAAGATAATAGAAGAAAAAAGTATGAACATAGATAGAAATTTGTTTAACAAAACAAACTATTAGAAGTCAGATCTGGCAGTATGTAGAAAGTGGTTTTATTATAGGGATGGCAGTGTTGGTTCAGCATTGGAAGATCCACCCCCAAAAGTCATCATTTTAACAGAAGAAAGGAAAAAGCCATATGATCCTGTCACTAGTTGGAGAAAAAGTATTGGACTAAATTCCACAGCTGTTCATGGTAAAAGCTATCAGGAGACTAGAAGTAGACTAGAAGTAGAACAGAATCTTCTCAACAGATGAAAGACATGTATTCCATACTTCCAGCAAGAACGCCTTATATGAATGGAGAAGATACAATGCTTTCTCCTTAAGGTGGGGAACAAGGTATGCCCTGTTATCTTGAGGGAAGAGTGAGCACCCCACAGCAGAGAGAGGGTTTCTCAATAGGGTATCACCGGCACCCAGGCCACGACCCTGCACTTGAGCATTCTGAGCCCTGCCCATGACACAGATGCTCAGCATTTCGATACCACCCCACCCAGCTGTCCCAACATCCTCTAGAGCCCCAGCTGACAAACACTGGCAGTATCAGTTGCCAGGATGCTAAAAGTTCTGCATTGCACAAGATGGCCCTTCAGGAAAAACGATTCAGCCCAAAATGCCAATCATGCCTCCACTGAGGTAAACAAGATGAATTCTACCTATTTGGAGAAAAAATAGGATCCATCTAAGACTCAAAAAGGCAAGATGTCTCAAACTCTGTGAATGGCAAATCCTTGAGCAAAATTGTGCCCTTTATAAATGAAAATAGTCCTGAAAATGAAGAACCGGAGAAGGAATTTTAAAGCAACTCATGTTAGGTTCAGAGGTGGATTTCAAGTGGCTATTGTAGGTGATGGAAAAAAGAAGCCGACAAGGAAAAAACATAATAAGGCAGCCTAAACCTACAGAGAAAAGTCAGGAAGACTAAAGCCAAGCTTACAAAATATGCTCCTGCATAAGTTTTTTTCAGTTCTGTTCAGAGGCAGAAACTGGGGTCAGATGCTCAGAGATGATGGTGGAATTCTGACAAACCAAGAGATGAGCTTTAAGGAAAGCAGAACCAGCCAACTCCCTCATCCCTTCTCCTGGTGAGAGACAGCAGGCTTCCTAGCCAGCACAAGTGGTGCAGGAAGAGAGCAACACTTCTTAAAACGAGGTCACTTTCAAAGCCCAGAAGTGGTTTTCAGCATATCAAGGAAACCTAGAAAAACCCATGAGTGCTGCCCAGTTTCATGTGTATTTGTTGTTGCTATTTTTTTTTTTTTTGAGTAATGGTTGGGACCGAACCCAAGGCCTCACTCATTCTAAGCAAGCACTCTACCACTGAGATAATCCCCAGCCTTGCTCAGTTCAGAAGAGAACCCATGGGCCGAGGATTTAACTCAGTGGTTCCACTGCCTGCCTTGCAAGCACAAGGACCCGAGTTCGATCCCTGGTACCAAAAAAAAAAAACCACCCCAGAAGAGAACCCAGGGGGCCAGGGATTTAGCTCAGTGGTTTCGACACCTTCTTTGCAAGTGCAAGGACCTGAGTTCAATCCCCAGTACCCCCCCCCCCAAAAAAGAAGAGAACCCAGGTGCAGTGGCACATGCCTGTAATTCTAGCTACTCGGGAGAGAAGGCAGAAGAATCACAAGTCTGAGGTAGGAGAATCACAAGTCTGAGGACAACCTGGGCAACTTAATAAGATCTTATCTCAAAATTTTAAAATAAAAGTTTTTTTTTGTTTTTTGTGGTACCAAGATAGAACTCAGGACCTCGCGCTTGCAAGGTAGATACAGTTCCACTGAGCTAAATCCCCGGCCCAAGCTTTTTATTATAAATGGGTGGAAGTAGCTCACTGGTAGAGTGCTGTGCTCAATCTTCAATACTGGGAGGAAAAGTATGAGGAAAGCATGTTCCCCAAACTCCAACCTGGAGAACTTGATGTCTATATGCTGACCGTAGGGCAAAAGTGATGTGATAGAAAAGGATCCTTACCTAAGAGTAGGGCCCTGGCACCCAGCAGAAGCCCACTGAGAAGCTCCTGAGAGGAGCTGTCAGAGTAGGAGGCTGTCATGCACAGCCAGTACTCACCACCTAACTCAGACTATGCACTTGCATTCTGGTAAGCAGTCCACAAAGTGTTTTCTTTTTTTTTGCAGCCAAGCATGGCAAAACACCCCTTTATAATCCCATCATTCTGGGAGGCAGAGGGAGAAGGATTACAAGTTCAGCCTGGGCAACTTAGTGAGAATCTGTCCCAAAATTTAAAAATTAAAGCCTGGGGATACAGCTCAAGGCAAAGTCCCTGGGTTCAACCCCGGGGGGGGGGGGGGGCGCTTTGGTGCAGGACACAATGACTACCTGCAGGGATCTAAAAGCACTAGATGATTCTTTCCTTTCCTAAAATATGCAGGAACTCTACCACCCAACAATCCCAACTAAGATCACTTGGTGCAGCCCAAGTGAGCAGCATGCAGAATATCAATGCCTTGTGATTTTGCGGCCAGCCTGAGCAACTTAGTGGGAGACAATCTAAAAATTTAAAACAAAACAAAAAAAATAAAAAGGGCTTGCCAGGCATGGTGACACACACCTGTAATCCCAGCACTTGGGAGGCTGAGGCAGGGGGATTGCTGAGAGTTCAAGGCCAGCCTGAACTACATAGTGAGACCCTCTCTCAAAAGGCAAGCAAACAAACAAACAAACAAAACAATCGCTCTGGGGCATAGCAGAGTGTTTGCCTAGCATGCGTGAGACCCTGGGTTCAATTCCCAGTACCACAAAAATAAATAAAGTTTAAAAATAAAATAAGAGGGCCAGGGATTTAGCTCAGTGGCACTGCGCCTGCCTTGCACGTGCAGCGGAGTTTGATCCCCGGCACCGAAAAATAAATAAATAAGAACTAGGACTGTAGCTTAGTGGTAGAATGCTTGCCTGGTATATGCAAGGCCTTCGGTTCCATCCTCAGTACTATCAAAAGGCCGGGGGATGGGGGTGGGGTGGAGAACCACTCAACTTTCCACATGAGGTAAGAAAAAAGAATCAGGGGCAATAACTGTAATCTCAGGTGGATTATGGCTCAGTTCCAGAATATTATAGCTTGAGACTGGATCTCACTATGTAGTTCCAGCTGGCCACTTCCATGTGGCCCAACTCCCCGATGAGCAGAGAGAGTAGCGAGTTGTCACCTCACTCAAGACACTCTGATGGGTGGAGGACACTGAACTACCACTGGCCAGAACTGTCAGGAGGACACCACTTGTGCCAAGCAGAACTGTACTTGATGCCCTTTTAAATGCCCTCCAAAGCCAATGCCACAGGGTCAGGTGAACAGATTACACAGAATAACTGGTGGGGCAAGTCAGGGCCTCTCAGATATTAAACCAATACTAGGATCAGTAAGTCTTAATGCAAGACTGCTCATACTGTATAAACTACATCCAATACCACCACATCATTTTATATTTGTTAAAATGGAGAAAGGCACATTTTGTCCCTAAAGGAACCTTGCAAAAATAAAGCTAATTCCCCTTCTTGAGTTGAAGTGAGTCAAAAGCAGACAAATGCAAATCTAGGCACATTCAGGACAGAGTAGGGGAAGCCCAGCAGATTCCACGAGGAACAGCTATGTGGAAGAGGCTCTGGTGAGCCTTCAAGAACAGAGGAGCTCACTGTCCTGGTACATGTCTATAATCCCAGCACTCAGTGAGGCGAGACAGGAGGATTGTTGAGAGGCCACCCTGGGCTACATAACGAGTTCAAGGCCAGTCTGAACTACATAACAAGATCTGGTCCCAAAAAACAAACAAATGGAAAAACTGAACTACTAGTGAGAAAAGACCAGATGTCCAGGTGTGGGAAACACGTATGCAGGGAGATGGAGGGAAGAAATCACTTACAGTATTAGGAAAGCTGCCAGGACATAAGCTTGGCTAGAGTGTTTACTAACCTTGGAGAGCCATTACCATCAGATCCAGGTCACTCAATCAGGGTGTATGGGTAAGCCTTCAATACATGCAGAGAGACAGGGCAGAGAGAAAGGAGGATAGTCACATGGGACCTTCTGCATCAAACTGCAAAGTGGGCTGGGTACCCATAACTAGAGAATATAGTGCTCAAAGGTGACTGTGATGTGCATCCCTGCTCACGAAGCACCGTGGATGCACAACTGTAATCTCAGCAAAGTAAGGCCCTGTCATTTCCACTGCTAGAAATGAGCTCCTAAAATACTAAAACCCTCTACTGAGATGGGCACATAAAAGCAATGAAAAAAAGTCCCTTTGACTGAAACAAGTATGAGGTCATACAGACCCATAGTTGGTCGGAATTGCTTTGTAAAAAGTGAACCCACACCAGGTATGGTGCTACAAAACTACAATCCCAGCACTCAGGAGGCTGAGACAGGAGGATTGCGAGTTCGCGCCCAGCCTGAGCTACATAATCAGTTCAAGACCAGCCTGAACTACAAAACAGATCCTGTCTCAAAAACTAAATAAATTTAAAAATAAGTTAAACAAAAAGTGAATGCTGGCTTGGGAGTGGGGGAGATTACCTCAGTGGTAAAGTGCATGCTTAGTATGTACAGGGCCCTGGGTTGTAACCCCAACACTGAAGGAAAAAATAATAAAAGGAAAAAGAAACAAAGAGCATGTTTAATGTGGCTTATGTTACTTTTTTATTGTTATCTATTCTACAGATTTCTACAGGTAATAAAATCAGAGTATTCCGGCCGTCAACAATTTTTTCTTCAATATTAATTTTGTATCTTATATACAGACATGTTTTGGCAAATGGTTGTTTCAACAGCTGCAAAACTGGAGTCAGAGGCCTAAGCTCCAAACCCCACCTTTCCCTTCACATCAGCTCTAGTCTACTGTCCTAACCCTAACTGAAAAATGGTATTAATGCTTTATAGAGCTCCAAGAAGATTTACAGGGAACTTTATCTAGACTTAATACTTAGCATACCTAGTAGACATTCATCGTTTGTTTCATTCCCTTCCATAATTGTATTTACTTCTTAAAAATCTAAGACAGTAAAAAAAAAATGTATGTGACTATGTATCATGATACAGATATGATATGGCATTTGCAGCCTATGGCCAGAACTCAGGTAGTCTTAAATTAGAAACCGAGGATGTTTGTGGTTGTTAGCACAAAGCCTTCAAAAAGAACCTGAAACACAAGGCAGGGGTCTTGCTAACAGACAACGCACATCTATACCACACTCCTCTCAAGGGCCTCAGACTAGAGCAGTGGCGGCGAACCTATGGCATGTGTGCCACAGCGGCCTGTTTGTGTCATTGAAAGCTCAAAAAGTTCGCCATCACTGGCCTAGGGTATCACCTGCTTCAAATTTCTACAAAGCCAGGCATGGTATTGTACGCGTACAATTCCAGCTACTAGAGAGGATAAGGCAGCAGGATCACAAGTTCAACCCTAATCAGGGTAACTTAGTGAGAATTTTTCTAAAATAAAAAACCAGAAAGGGCTGGGGATGTAGCTCAGTGATTAAGTGCCTCTGGGTTCAATATCCAGTACCCTAAAAGAGAAATTCCAACAAAGGCCAGAAACAGATGCTAGAGTAGAGCATAAGAAGCCTAAGAAGTGGAAGTCATTTTACATTGTTTATAATTCATAGCACACGGGATATGATCAGAGCCTTACCACACCCGAGACAGAAACTAAGGCATACTGCCCCCACTTAGAGAGGTAAAGCCAAGGCTCAGAGAAGCCCAAGTCACAGAACTCTCAAGAAACAAGCCCAGAACTAGGGCCAAGATTGCTCTTTCACAAACAACTCAGTCACCCAAACCAGTGAGTTGGAAGGATTAACACATGGATCAGGAATGGGCAAAGCTAGCGTTTCTGTTTCCTGTGTGGGATCCTAGGAAGACTACGTTTGCTCCTGAATATCACTTCCCAATATTTACAGTGACAAAAACATGAACATTTTCTCCAGCCCTCTACAGCTAGCCAGTGTCTGATGTACAAAGAATGTTTCTAGGCTCCTCCTGTCTAGCCAAAAGAAAATCTAACAGATAGAGCCTACATCTACAAAAAGTTATACAAACATGCCTTAAATCTAAGTACAAGCACCAGGCATGGTAGTGGACACCTGTAATCCCAGCACTTGGGAGGCTGAAGCAGGAGGACTGCTGCAAGTTTGAGGCCAGCCTGTGCTACATAGTGAGTTCAAGGCCAGCCTGAACTACCTAGTGAGACCCTGTCTCAAAAAACCAAAAGTAAAAAAAATAATCTAAGTATAATGCCGCTATGAAATACCAGCTACACAAATGATAGCCTATTAATAATCTGAAACAGCAGCCCTCTCCTTGTGTGACTCTATTAAAGTGACTAACTGTAGAAGAAATGTAAACTTTTCAAGCTTTACAACACAACCACTACCAATGACATTAAGTTATGACTTTAATTTCAAAAAAAAAGTTATGACTTTAATGTATCTGATACACTGCAAATCTAAACATAAGGCTTTAGACTCCTTGAATATGATTCTCATTTCAATTAATATTCATCAAAGGGAGGACTCATGTCAACACATCACCCCTTCCATAGGTCAGTGATATGTTAGCTATCTTACACTTACCTATCATTACAACTAATATGTAGAACTATTACCATAACTCTGATATCATCTCATTATCTTCTGCAGAAATCATGACATTGAAGCTCAAAGTAACAACGCAAATGATTCGAAGGCAGAAATACATTAACATTTAAACTCAGGTCCCTGTTACTCTACCACAGCACATTGCTTCTAAGCAGGTGGGTCACTCCTTAGTAGGTAAAAGTCATGATTAAAGACAGCTCTCAGCACAGGCTTAAAAGGAGGCACTGCCTACAGATCCCTGGACAACCAATGCCAAGGCCCCAGTAGGTAGGATTTTAAGCCAGCTCCAGACACAGGTGGTTTTTCACAGGCCTCACTCCTGGAATGTGTTTGTCTCCATCTGAACCTGGGTGTGCCTGGCGTTCTTGACCCACGTTACACACTCCAGAGTCCAGCGTCCTCCACTAGAGAGAGTTCCTTGAGGGCCACGATACCTGCCTCTTCAAATTTGACTATAACAGAAAGAGACAAAAACATAAAGCAGGATGAGCAGAATAGGACCTGCCTATGTAAAACAGATGGAGGCTGGGAGCATAACTCTGTGGTAGAATGCTTGCCTATCACACACAAATCTGGTTTTGATCCTCAGCACTGCCAAAACAACACAACACAGTCAGGCACCTACCTGTAATCCCAGTACTCAGGAGACAGGACCGTGGGTTCAAGGCTAGCCTGGGCTACAGAGCAAGGTCAAGGATGGCCTGGACTCTACAGTGAGACTTGTCTCAAACACATACACACAAATCCGACACACACCAAAAATACCATACACATGGTGACTCCTGCTATAAGCTGAGGTTTCCATGCGCTGAGTCTTCATAACAAGAGGTACACAGAGTGAAGCACACACAAATCACCTCAGAAAGGGTTCACAACCTGTTCAACTTCTGGATTACACTTTCTCTTCCACCCACAACACTGAGTTAGGTGGTATCCCTCTCAGAAAGACATGGAGCCTGGGCCATGAGAACTTTACCCTGCTGGTGAACTATGCTAAGAAAGTGGAGGCAATATCTATAAAAATAAAGGAAAGAAAACTACAATCAACACAGATCCATAAACCCTAAAAATTGAAGTGGGGCAGGGATATACTTCAGTGGCAGAGTTTGCCTAGCATGCACAAGGCTCTGGGTTCAATCCCCAGCACTAAAAATGAAAACGGGTGGGTGTGGTGGTGCATGCCTGTGATCCCAGCACTGAGGCAAGACTGGGCTATACAGTGAGTTCAGGACCAGCCTGATTACAAAGTGAGACCCTGTCTCAAAAAAAAAAAAAAAAAAAAAAAA
>NW_004624747.1:1124969-1135561 GCF_000247695.1 Heterocephalus glaber | reverse complement strand
AAAAAAAAACAACACCAAAAAAAAAAGAAAACAGGGAGAGGGAGAGAGAGAGTGTGACAGGCCAGGAAGAGAGAATGAACAGCCACCAGAATCAATTTTCTGTGTCAAGGCTGAGAGTAGACAAAAGGCAACAGTATTATTTCTGTGATGGCAACAATTTATTCAAGTGTTGTCTTCAAGCCAGGGGTGATGATGCACACCTGTAATGCCCATACTCCAGGAGGCTGAGGACAGACTGCAAATTCCAACTCAGCCTAGGCAACTTAGTGACTGAGCTAGACCTTGTCTCAAAATGAAAAATAATATTGCTTGATAAACTGTTAGCTTGTAAACTGGTAAAGTTTCTTTACCTCAACTTAAAATGGACCAATAAACCATTAAAAGAAATTTTCTTTTAGAAGGAAGGGAGGAAGGAAGGAAAAGAAGGAAAGGAAGAAAAACAAGAAGACAGGCAGGCAGGCAGGCAGGCTGGCTGGAGATGTAGCTCAGTACAGAGGCCCTGGGTTCAATCCCTAGTATGTGTGGGATGGGTCTGCCCTTCACATCCTTCCCCACCCCCAGTGCAGCACCTTCTCCAAGGCTTCCATAATACCTGTCCACATCTTTGGACAGAGTGCTAGCAGTCACTGAAGTGGACATATACTCAGGACAGGAAGGGAAAATACTCGGGGAGATTCTATTGAGTAGACACATTTTGAGTTCAAGAGCTTCTCAATTTTGTTAAGAAAGTGAACTACTTTTTTGAGGCAGTCTTACTATGCTGAACTCATTAGGTAGCCCAGTCTGGCCTCAAGCCCTTGGCAATCCTCTTGCCTCAGCCTCCTGAGTGCTGGTATTACAGGCCTGCGCCACCATGTCCAGCCCCCAAAATAAACGTTTGAAAACTGAACGTGGTGGTACATGCCTGTAATGCTAACACTCGGGATGCTGGAGACAAGGGGATCCCAATTTTGAGCTCATCTGGCAAGATGCTGGCTCAAAACACTGTGATACCTCAGTTGTTGAATGGCCCCAAGCTCAAACTTTCCACTACTCAAACAGCAAAGTTTGAAAAAAATCTGCTTGGAGGGCCAGCGATTTAGCTCAATGGTGCTGCACCTGCTCACAAGTGCAAGATCCTGAGTTCAATACCTGGTGCGTCTGGGGGGGTATCTATTCAGTGTTTTAACTTTGCTTGATAGTCAACCAAAAATGTGACTTGAAAAAACCTGTAAGGGCCAAGAGTCAATCACACATCACATCTCGCTGCAGATACAATGGGGTGATGCTCCAGTCCATGTCTGCCACTCTCGCCCAGACAATATGTAGTCCTTGTGTTATGTGTTAAAATATTCATCATTGTGCTTTTTCGGGGTGTTCTTTATATAAAGTATCATAACCATGGCTCCAAAGAAAGTTAGTGATACCTGCAATAAAGCTAAGAGGAAAACTGTGAGAACGAGAGTTAAAGAAAGAGATCATTGTGAAATCTGTTAAAGTCTTGGCAAAATAAATTTATAAAGTGTAATTTTGGGGCCTCAGAACCAATTATTTCATTTTCCATTATTTCTTATGGGAAAAATATGTTCAGTTCTCAAACTTTTCAGTGTTCAAACACAAATTTGTAATGAACTGAGTTTGACGACCGAGGTATCACCGTAATAAAAAAGGACTGGGGATGTAGCTCAGGGCAAAGCAGCTGGGATCAAACCCAGGACTGGCAAGAAAAGTGAGGGAGGACGACTGAGGACATAGTTCTAAGGACCAGGGGTTCAATCTTCAGTATCAAAAACAAAAATAACAACCAAAACTAAGAATTGATACTCTGAAATAGGAAAAGGTCCAAATGGGTAGGGGTGGTGGGAGGAGATGGGGAAAGGAAAGAATGGAAAGGAAAAATTATGAGAAAAGAAAAAAAAAAATGGAAACGAAGTCTATGTAAATAGGGAAGGGTGAAGGGGTGAACGGTGCACAGGTAATGCAGAAAAAATAAGAACCAAGATAAATCACGTACAGGTACAAGCACCCAATGATAAATGTAAACATATCGTATACCTAAAATGTACCAATAAAAGAGTTTAAGCAAAAAAAAAAAAAGAAAACAACAACCAAAAAGTAAACATTTCTAAACAAAGGCTGAGGATTTAGCTCAGTGGTTCCACAAGTGCAAGGGCCTGAGTTCAATCCCTGGTACCAAAAAAAAAAAGTCTAAACAAAGAAACTTGTATATGGCTGTCTCTGTAATTCTTTCACCCATGATACAAGATACCAGGTACTTCCAAAGGCAAGAAAGGACTAAGAAAAGAGTAAGGTCTCACACCCAGGCCGGTCCACCAGCATATGGCCCCAAACCACCTTCCCTATCATTCCTTCCTACCAGTCTAGTCTCTTCATTTGGAACATCTCTTGCTCACTCCCAATATCTATAAGTATCTTGGTACAGTCGTAACTGGTATCATACTCCTTTGAAACTTGTCAAATTTGGTACTCAATGCGGCTGGGGATGTAGCTCAGCGGTCAAGTGCTTGCCTAATATGCACACAGCCCTAGATTCAAATTCAGCTCTTGAAAATAAATAAATAATCTAGAGTAAACAAAGCATGCACTATCTAGGGGATTCTACAGGCAAATAGAGAGATGAGGCTGGGGAGATCAGGCCTTGAGAGAACATACTAAGGTCTCTGGAATTGCTAACCCAGAGTCCCAGCCTCACCCTGCCCTACTGCATTCAGTCCCATCCTCTGGGCACAGGGCCTGGGCATGTGCATTCCTTGCAAGCTCCACATACCACACACTACTCCAGGACACTGTTGGGCAGGAATAACGTGGGTCAGAGGATAGGCTGACTGGTTAGGAATTTGATGCAGGTGGCCTATCACAGATGGGAATGGCCTGAACTAAGTCAGCGGCAGAAGAGATGGGAAGATGGGCAGAGGACAGAGATGGATGGCATAGTTCAGCAGAATCTGGCAGCTGGCTAGCGATGGGAAGAAGGGTCCTGGGGGCTCCCTGAGGGTTTCCCCTGGAATACAGAGATTACATGTAGATCATTAACTAAGTAAATGAAGACAGAAGTGAGGAGTCAGAGGGAGAATCACAAGATGACCTCAGACTTCAGGTCTATGCACCACTGTATAGAAAAGTCTTGATGTTTTTGGACATAAGTCTGGGCTCAGAGTTGGGCATGTGGGACAGGAATGGTGGCACACACCTGTAATTCCAGAATTTGGGAGACTGAGGCAGAAGGATCACAAGTTTGAGCCAGTCTGGGCTACATAGTGAGTTCAAGGCCAGTTGGAACTACATGGGGAGACCCTGTCTCAAAGAACAAACAAAAAAACCCCAAACAAACAAACAAAGACTAGGCTCAGGGGTATGCCTCTGTAGTTTTCTAAGCTTTAATTCCTGTTGTAGCAAAGAAAATGGATGTGTCTTGAACACTTAATGGTACTCCTCTCTTTTTTTATTTTTTTGGTGCTGGAGAATGAACCGAGGGCCTAGTGCCTGCTAAGCATTTTACTACTGAGCTATATATTCCTAGCCCTCTAGTGATACTTCTCAAAAGCATAAAAATATTTTCAAGTGCCAGGGCTGGGGATTTAGCTCAGTGGTTCCGCCGCCTGCCTCGGAAGCACAAGGACCCGAGTTCGATTCCCAGTACAAAAAAAAAAAAAGTTTAAGCCCAGCCTGGGCAACCTAGCAAATTAGAATACTTTCAAGTGACCTAATCTAATAACAATTAATCAACAGACCCCTCCTCCCTTTAAACAGGTGTCACCAACACTTCTGATGTTTCAGATAGGTTCTTACTGTGTTGCCCAGGGTGGCCTTGAACTTGCAATCCTCCTGCCTCAGCCTCCTGAGAAGCTGGAACTACAAGGATATGCCAGCACCATACCTGGTTAACGGCGTCTTTTCTGCACGTGTGCACGTGTGTGTGTGTGTGTGTGTGACCTTTTGAGGATCTCACTATGTAGTCCAAGCTGGCCTTGAATTCACTATGTAGCCTTGGCTAGCCTGGAATTCACAGCCATCTTTCTGCCTCAGCTGCCTCAGTGCTGGGATTACAGGTGTGCACCACCCATGCCAGCTAACAGGTGTTTCTTAGAGTTCAAACAAGGTTAGGAAAAGCTCTACTATATTGTTTTTGTTTAGAATATACCTTAAAGAGGTGCCTCAAATGTTGCAATAATTAAGTATATTATATTCTCTTTCCTAGAACCTGCATCAATTCTTTTTTTGGTGGGGAGGGGGTTTGAAACAGGATCACACTATGTATAGTTCAGCCTGGCCTTGAACTCACTACATAGGGCAGGCTCGCCTCAAACTTGGTGATCCTTCTGCCTTGGCCTCTCGAGTGCTGGGATTACCGGAATATCCAATTCTCTCCCTCCCTCAGACCTCAAACTTCGATGCAGGTGGTAGAACCACTGAGCTAAATCCTCGGCCCCTCCAATTCTCTTTTGATAAAAAAAATTTACCTGGGCATGGTGGCACATGCCTGAATCCCAGCACTTGGGAGCCTGAGGCAGGAGGAGCACCACAAGTTTGAGTCTGGGCCACATAGTAAGTTCAAGGCCAGCATGAACCACATAGTGAGACCCTGTCTCAAAAAACCAAAAACAAATTTTTAAAAAAAGAAAAGAAAAATATTTACATGTGGTGGGAAGATTAAAGTTCAACTTAGCCTGGGCAAATTTTAGTGAGACATTGTCTCAAAATAAATTTTTTAAAGGCCCTGGGTTCAATCCTTAGTACCAGTGAAAAAAAAAATCTATTAACACTGAATTATTCCCAACTTACTGGAAAGCATAACTTTAGGATAAAAGAAACAAATGAGCCAGGGATGGTGGTGCACACCTGTAATTCCAGTATTCTGAGAGGGTAAATCAGGAGAATCCAAAGTTTGAACCTTGCCTGGGCAACTTAATGACTAACAGAGACCCTGTCTCAAAACAAAAAACAGAAAAGAGGCTCGCGAATGTTGTTAGGGAAAAGGCCCTGGCTTTAACCTCCACGACAGACAGACAGACACACAAACACACACACACACACACACACACACACACACACACACACACACACACTCTGCCTGAAACTGTTTTGGGAATGGATTTGAGGTTTGGGAAATTGAGAAAATTGTTTGTATCGCCTCAAAAAAACCACTCCTGGCCGGGGATTTAGCTCAGTGGTTCTACCACCTGCCTCAAAAGCGCAAGGACCTGAGTTCAATCCCCAGTACCAAAAAAACCAAACCAAAACAAACCATTCCTCCCTCCCAGAACTGGGGACTGAGCCCAAGACCTTCCCACTGAGCTACATGTCCAGCCCTTTTTTTTTTTGGAGACAGGATCTCACTAAATTGCTCAAACTGGGCTTGAACTTTGAATCCTCCCGTCTCAGCCTCCCAGAGTACTGGGATTACAGGCGTGTACCATCATCCCTGGTTAAGTATTCAGACCAATTTTACTGGCATGGTATCACATATAAAACTCCCTCTTCCTTTTTCTGAGATGGGGACTCACTATGTTGCCCAGATTGGCCTTGAATGCCTGAGCTCAAACAATTCTGCCTCAACCTCCTGAAGAGACAGAACTAGAGACATTGTGGCCATCTCTTCCTTTACCTCCTAACACAACTACCAGACACAGTCACTGCTCTATAGCATTAATTACCCAACCTGGGGGGAATATAAGCCTTGTACTAGAGCCAGATATGGTGGCATAAACCTGTAATCCCAGCATTTGGGAGGCTGAGGCGGGAGGATCGATGCGAGTTTGAGGCCAACCTGGGCTACAGAGTGAGTTCAAGGGCAGTCTGAACTACATAGTGAAACCCTGTCTCAAAAAACAAAACAGGCTGGGGATTTAGTTCAGTGGTTCTGCCGCCTGCCTCAAAAGCGCAAGGACCTGAGTTGGATCCCCAGTACCAAAAAACAAAACAAAACAAAACCCTGTACTTCTCAAGAGCAAGCTAAGGGCTGGGGATTTAGCTCAGTAGCACCGCACCCATCTCCCAAGCACAAAGTCCTGAGTTTGATCCCTCATGGGGGGGGGGGGGGCTAGTTCATTGCTGGAAACAATAAACCGCAAGGACCAAACTGTTATTAAACAACTCCTACTCACATGTGCTTATGGACCGAGAAAGCACACCAACATGGAGTTCTGGGTGAAAATTACTTAAATAGCATTAAAAGGATATAGAGATCTCAATTCCTTATCTCAACAGTTATGCCACAATAACTAATAAAATGTTCCTTCCCTTTAAATCTGAATTTCCCCTTTGAGAAAAGCCCTTCTGGGAAGCTGCTCAATTGGAGAGCCCCTAGGGAAGCTGTGTGTAGTGTGAGGCTCAAAGAAATGAAGAGAGCAATTGACTTCCCTAAGCCAGGTTTTGTTTTTGGCTTTGTAGCTATTTTCCTGTCCTGGCTGAAGCAATGGGTGTTATTATCAGTGCTGAATTAGCTGCTTTAAAATGTATTAAATGTTTTATTAACACTGTGATTCTTAAAAGGGGTTCTGAAAAAAAATCTTTCTGGCTAATGCTTTTTGAAATTATGCCTAAAATAACTTCTCAATCTGATATATGCAAATCACTCTACTTTTACTATTGCATTTTACACTATCTGCAGACAGTCTGTTATTACAAAGAATTTTTTTTTGTTTGTTTGTTTGTTTTTTGAGACAGGTTCTCCATCATGTAGTCCAGGATGGCCTTGAGCTCACTGTGTAGCCCCCACTGGCCTCCAACTCATTGCAATCCTCCTGCCTCAGTCTCCTGAGTCCTGGGACTACAGGCATGTGTGGCACCACACCCGGCTAAAAGAAATCAGTTATACCAAGTGTTCTGGAAAAGATTTTATGAGGAAATCTAAAGTTATTCAAAATGTAAATGAGTTGAGTGTGGTGGAGCATGCATTCCTGTAATCCTAGCACTTGAGGCTGAGGCTGGAGTCACAGCTAACTGGGGCTACACAGTGAGTTCAAGGCCAGTCTAAGGTACATAGTGATGCCCTGTCTCAAAAAGAAAAAAGTAATTAATTTGATCATTTAACATGTTTGTTCTGCCTGAGGCACTGTTATAGGCACTAAACTCCAACTTTTCACTATTGAAAATCCCTTTTCCCTTGCAAGCACAAGGACCTGAGTTTGATCCCCGGTACCAAAAAAAAAAAAATCCCTTTTCTGCTAAGCGTAGTGGTGCACACCCACAATCCCAGCATTTGGTAGACTGAGGCAAGAGGACTACAGTGAGCCTGACCTACATAAAGACCCTGTCTCAAACCCTCCAAAAAAAGAAAAAAATCTTTTATTTCCATCTCAAGCATTGAAACACTCTGTTGATCAAACTGCATCATTAAGTTTTCTTTATTTTAAACTAAATTTGAAGACTGATTATTAAAGCCACGGTCAGCATATAGCCAGAAGTCTCCTACCAAACTGAATTTTCATCCTCAACTGAAGAAACTGAACACACTCCTCTACAGCCTTGAAGTAAGAAACAGAGGCAATGTGACAAGTGACATGGAATTTGGGTCTTGGAGCCAGAGAGATTTAGTGCCTCATCTCTTCCTACCACAGTACTATTTCACTGTAGGTAACTCTCTCAATCTACCTAAACCTCACAGTTGCCTCATTTCTAAAAATAAAATAGGGCCGGGGATTTAGCTCAGTGGTTCTGCCACCTTCCTCGAAAGCGTTAAGGACCGGAGTTCGATCCCCGGTACCAATAAATAAATAAATAAATAAATAAATAATAAAAATAAAAATAAAATAACAATATAAAAATAATAATATGACAGTACATTAACTTTGACTCTGAAAACATAAAAAAAGAACTCAGGTAAATAACCTTGTATATTTAGTAAGTACTCAGTTAATGTTATATTTTTTTCTGAGCTCCACTTTTTTGAAAACAAATAATGTAAAAACCATAAATCCCCTCTCAGACTCCAGTGTCTGGGGATTCCAAACTGGGTCAACTGAGCTAGACTAGGGGGATCCCAGAATAAATTAGCTCAAGATCCCTAACTTTAAGGCACTCAGAACCAAGTGTAGGACAGATAAGTCTGGCCACGTCTATGATCCTAGCACTAGGGAGACTGAGGCAGGAGGATTGCCTTGAGTTCCAGGCCAGCCTGGGCTACATGAGTTCAAAGCCAGCCTAAACTGAATTTTGCAGTGAGACCCAGTCTCAAAAAAAGGAAAAAGAAAAGAAAAAAAAAAAAGGAAAGACAAGTCTGTAACACAAATCAGATTTTGACAGTGCTCAAGGAGAAACAAAGAGGGGCCGGGGATTTAGCTCAGGGCTTCCACTGCCTGCCTCACAAGCTCAAGGTCCCAAGTTTGATCCTTGGTACCAAAAAAAAGAAAAGAAAAAAAGAAAGAGAAACAAAGAAAGTGCTATGGTCACACAAAGGAAGAAACAACTCATTCTGATGGGACTGAAGGCTCAGAGTAGCTGGGATTGGAGTTGAACCTAGGACATGCCTGGAAGGGAGAAGTGGGGAGAAGAGCCTTTCTCAGGTGAAGCATACAGAATGTGCAAAGGAAGACCTCATAACAAACAAGTACCATCAGGAGGCTTTGACTGATTGACTGACTGACTGATTGACTGACTGGTACCAGGAATCAAACTCCGGGCCTAGAGCGTGCCAGGCAGGCGCTGTTCTGCTGAGCCACATCCCTAGCCCAGGAGGCTTTGCTTTGACATCACATAGAACTGATCACAGCTCACACTCATCTTCCTTGCTGGGTAGCCTAGGGCAAGCCATCGAATGTCTTCATTCCCGTTTGTCATCACAAAATGGGGATGATAACGTCTTCTTCAAAGGGAGGATTAAACATGATCATGAATATGAAGTACAGAACTACAGAGTAAATGTTGGAAAAACTGTAGCTGTTGGGATTAGGTTTAAAGAGTAGTGGGATACCAAAGGATGGGAGATAACGCTGAACAGGTTGTTTTTAGCCCAAGAAAGTTCTTGCAAGCAAAGAGGTTACAATTAGCTGCTGAGGACACTCCAACCATAGACGTTTTTAACGAGAGAAAGAATTAAATATTTGCTTTAGAAAATGAACTCTGGAGTGCACGAAGGGTAGTCAAGGAAGGAGAGGGCACCTGAGAGAAAGGTGGATGGATTTCAGTAATTTCTCTGAGATTAGGAAGCAAGGCATGCACTCACAAAATCTTTAAAGTTAAATCCACAAGCCTTAACTGATGTCAGCATTTGATGAGTAGGGAAATAAATAATAGTTCTCTCATCTAAGTGAATGGTGTTGTCACTGGCAGAAAAGATGTGGAGGGGTCTGAAGTTTGCTGACTGCTCTTTTGTGCTTACTTCCACTCCAGTTTTATAAAGTTAAACGTCCTCACCAGTCCTTACTGAAAAGAAAGGAAATGTTCTCAGAAAAGGAGGGCTCAGCGGTTTGGACTCCCAAGTTCAACGTCTAGTTCTACCAAGTAGGGCTCTACCTAGCACGAACCTCCCACTTCTTTATCTCCCCCCACGAACTTGATTCTGTGCCTTTATTTCCAGCCGAGTTGCAGCTCACCCGGACTACGTGGTCGCCGACTCACAAATGTTGGTTGACTCTCTAAAACATCAGCAAATCCACTAGTGAACGAACTAAGTCAATTTAGCGCTTGTGTTCCTCACCAAAGGAGCTAATTAGTGAGAAGACACTACAGTGCATTCAAGATCCAAAGTACGAGTACCAAGTTATTTTTATAAACTTTGGCCTGTTTTGATTCGAACGACAGAAGCCAACCCTCACCACCCTCCCAAAATGGCACTGTGCTTCAATAAAAAAAAAAGAGATCGAGATGACTAAGTGGTGGATGGGGAAGAAGACGAGGAAGGAGAACCGAGCCGCGAATGGGGCCGAACCCACGCCTTCCTGGAGTTAAAACTTGCCGGCTGTGAGTCAAGGCGACAGTTTTCTCGGACTTAGCGCAATTTCAAACAACCCACCAACAAACAAACCTAACTCTGGCCGCCGGCCTTCTCCTCCTTCCCTCCCCAGCCCGGGCCGGGCCGGGCTGGGCCTCCGGTCCAGGGCGGGGCGGCTCCGCGGCGCGGGATCTTGTCTGGGGTTCCGGGGCTCTGCACTCGGGCCTTCCCCACGGTGCCGGCCTAGGCTCTTGCCCGCCGAGCCCCGCATTCACGGTGACCCTCCGCCGGAGCTGCGGGCGTCGCGGCAAGGGAAATCTGGTCGTGCCTCGGCAGGAGAGTCACGCGGACGCCCGAGCTGGGCGGAGGGCCGGCGGCGCCCCGGCACGGCCTGCAGCTCCCGCCCAGGCTGCGGCCTAGATGGCCCCGTTAGCTCACTCAGCCCGCAGGCGGCCCGGTGGGACGGAGGGGCCACATAGGGAGGGAGGCCGGGCGACGGCGCCCAAAAGAGTCCCGGGCCCGTTGCGGGGCCCCAGGCCCGGAACGCCGCCCCCCGTCCGACCGGCGCCGGAGAATGGCTTTTACCTTCATCAGCCTCCTGCTGGCCGCCATCTTGGACCTGGTGCTGCTGCTTTCCCAGAATGCATCGCGGCCCGCCTGGCAGCTGAAGCCCCCGCACTTCCTGGAGTGGGGGAGGGGAGGGGGAGAGAGAGGAGAGAAA
>NW_004624747.1:1027137-1124866 GCF_000247695.1 Heterocephalus glaber | reverse complement strand
CGGGGGGCGGGGCGCCTACCTGAGCTGAGCCCTTACTTTGTGCTGGTCACAGTGCTGGGGAGGCGTGGGTGAATCTGGATGAACCAGACAGGCAGAGACCTGGCCTTTCTGGAGCGTCCAGTCCGATAGCAGGTACGAAGTGCCTGGCACGTAGTAGGTGCACAATAAATATTGGTTGTATAAAATAGTTGAATAACCAAAATTATTTCAGGTACTGCTAAGTGCTATGATGAAACAAAATCGCTGATGAAAAGGTGACTATGGAGACCTACTTTTCAATGGGAGATCTGGAAAGATTCCCTGAAGAAACAGCATAAATAAAAATACCTGACACTGGGCCGGGGATTTGACTCAGTGGTTTCGCCGTTTCGCCGCCTGCTGCGCAAGTGCACGGACCGGAGTTCGATCCCCGGTACCAAAAAAAAAAAAAAAAAAGCTGACATTGAGCCAGGTGGTGGGGCACACCTATCTATAATCCTAGCACTCAGCAGGTTGAGGCAGATTCCTGGGAATTTGAGGCCAGCTTGGACTACATAGTGTAAAGTCAGTCTGAACTACACAGGGAGACCTTGTCTCAAAAAACAAAACAAACAGGGGCTGGGGATTTAGCTCAGTGGTTCCGCCACCTGCCTCGAAAGCGGTCCCGAGTTCGATTCCCAGTACCAAAAACAAAAAACAAAACAAAAAAGGCAACACTGGAACCTACTAAGTACCAGCTCCCCCCCCCCTTTTTTCTGGTACCCAGGATCGAATTTGGGTCCTTGCGCTTGCGAGGGAGGTGGCAGAACCACTGAGCTAAATCCCTGGCCCTACCAGGCCCCCTTTTAACACTGTCATCTTTAATACTCAAAACCACCCTGTAATATAACCATATTACTATTAACTTCCCCATGTGGCAAGAAACCAACATGCAGAAGGCCAAATGCTTGAATAAAGTCATACAGGTGATAGACATGGGAGTCCTGTAGAAAACTTAGGGGGACAGTTTTCCTCTGGGTGCTGTGAGAGGCCTCTGGTGGACATGAGTATGGATGACATGGCCAAAGGCTACCTTTAAGGAAAGTGCTCTGATTGGAGAATGGGGTATGCAGCTGGGTAGGGGGATAAGAAAGGGAACAGAAGTTACTCGGAAGCCATAATCCAAGCAAGAGGTCATGGTGGTTTGGACCACAGGTGGCAGTGGAGGTAGAGAGAAGGGGACAGCTTCAGGAACATTTAGGCCTTAAGAGTTTCTAGCTGGAAAAAAAAAAAAAAAAGAGTTTCTAGCTGAGCATGGTGGCTCACACCTGTAATCCCAGTACTCAGAAGGCTGGGGTTGAACTTGTGACCCTCTTGCCTCACTTCTCAGACTTCTGAGATTACGGGCATGCACCACCATGCCCAGTTTGAATAACTTTTATTGTAGTATATTGTTATAATTCCTCTATTTCATTATGAATTACTGTTAATCTCTTACTGGACCTAACTTGTAAATTAAATTTAGTTATGTGCCATTTAACAACATTTCAGTCAATCATATCAACTATTATGTGCAGTTTCCAGCACCCACTAGGGGTATTAGAATATATCCAGTTCAAAAGCAGGGGACTACTGTACCTCCACATGGTGCCAGTACACTGCTCAAACATTTGTGAAACTCTACCAGGTCCCTAGAGTCATGGGGGACTAGGAAACCAGGGGCCTGACTTCATGGTCCTACTGTGAGCACAGGGCCTGCCCTTTGTAGGCCCAGATCCAAGAAAGAAAACAATTTTATTGGCAACTGCTTCCTTCTGTTGAGACCCACAAAGGAAGACGGACCCTTCCCCTGAAAAAATTCCAAGCCAGCTGAGGAAGCACAATCCAGACTTTTGACCTTGACGTGCAAAGGTGGGACTGGGAAAAGCTGAATGCCAAGGACTACTTAGTTACAGCATATTCCTGCAACCTCACCACCATCCTTCAAGATAACTCCATTGTACCCACTTTTTGCAGGTGGCCAGCTGAGGCTCTGAGCATCAGGGTGCCATTGCTATACAAGCACACAGTTAATGTAGCCAGGCTCCATGGAAAAGTTGTCCTGCCTTTGGGGTCTACGCCGTCTTCTAAAACCTTCACTGCTTCCAGGACCAAGGCTGACTTCTAGTCACGTCAGCTACCCTCCTCTCAGCCAAACCTTGTTCAATCATAGCTGGCCTTCTGTGCCACCTCCCAGGCCTTCTATCAGAAGAGACCTCTCCTCTTCCTCTTCCTCTGGGACTCCAGGCCCTTTGCTCAAACCTATCACATGGAGAGAGGGCTCCTTCCTCCAATCAGCACAGGGCCCCAGGTGCTCACCCTTGGGCATCAGGCCCAGGTCCAGAGAGGGAGATACACAGGTAGCATCTGCTCCCTGGGGGACCACAGCCTCCTAGGGAGGTGCTAAGAAGAATGACAGAGGGTGGCAAGGTATTGGTGAAGTGTGCAGGGCCTGACAGAGCTGAGGGAGAGGCCAGAGATGGAAGTAGTTCCCTAGTAGGTGAGGAGATAGGGAAAAGAAGGTGCCTCTGGGGAGGTGAGAAATAGGCAGTGGATGCTCAGACCTGTTAGGGCCAACTGGGCACCAGACTTATGTACCCACTGCAGAATTCACTGGCAGGACAGAGCAGTGCTATGATGTTCTGTCTGACAGAAGCAGACACTGAGCCCCCGGGAATGTGGCTTGCCCTGGTCACCCAGCTAGAAAGCCGGGTTCCAGGAGTTAGGCCCCCATGTGCAGCATGCTGGTAAGGCTCTGCCTTCACCTCCCCATGCCACCCTGAAGGCCACCCCCCCACACACACCTCCCTCCCTTGCCACAACCAGTGCTCCAGCCTCACTACGTTCCCCACGTTTGCCCACATGGCTCCCTTTGCCTGGGTGCCTTTATCCATCTGGCAAGTGCTATTCATGCTTCAAGAGAGCCCACCACGTTCCCTTGCTCAGGTAACTGAGGCTGTACACTGGGCCCAGGCGAGCAAACGCACTCAGCCTTCCACTGATGCCCCACTGCCCTCTGCAGTCAGCTGTGGAGCCAGCCCTATTGATAGAGGAAGAGACAGAGGTGCAGGCTGTTAACCACTTTCTCGGCTGGCTGGCTCATCAGAGGATCAAGCCCAAGTTTGCTTCTGGGCTGTGAGGGCCAAACCAAGGTCTAGATTTGGCTGACCTAAAGGACTCCTTTTGCCCTTTCTCTTTCCCACCCACCCTTCTTTCCTTCTCCCCTCACTTCTTGCCCCCTTTCCTTCTCTCCTTTTCCTTCCTTCTTCTCTAGTCTCTGATCTCAGCAAATGAAGAACTTAACACATTGTAAAACCGCACATGGTGGTATATGCCTGTACTTCCAGCACTCAGGAAGCGGAGGCAGGGGGATTGTCACAAGTTCAAGGCCACCCTGAACTACATAGCAAGACCCTGTCTCAAAAAAAAAAAAAAAAGGAAAAGAAATCAACACATAGCTTGACTCCCTAACTTATGCTCTGACCAAACTGAGTGCTCAATAAACACTTGATTAATTGTCCCCTAACCTAGAGTTATGGCTAAATAGGACAACTGGTCATTTTCACTGGTGCCTGTGAGTCAGAGGGCAGTCTCATGCAACAGGCTACCGAGGGAAGACAGTGATGGGAAGTGGTCTGAGTGGGAGAGAAATGGAGGTGCCAAAAGGTGAGAGATGGGTCTGTGGCACTACCAACAGCAGCAAGGTTCTCAGAAGGCAGCAGCCACCTGTCCTAAGGCTGAGGGTTATAACAACAGGTAGCCTTCCACAGCCAGCAAGGGAAGCTCTGTTAGCCCAGTCTTGGGTCACATAAACCTGGACACAAGTTCTTGTGTGACCCTGGGCAGTTTCCTGAGGTGGTGGGGACAGTGCCAGCCTCCCTGGGTGTAGTGAGGATTGGGTGAGGCAGATGAAGTGCTGGTGGGAAGGGGCTGGCTACCTGTAAAGAGAAATAATGTGTGGGAGGGAGCTGAGCCAAGGCTGCTAGGGCAAGAGACCAGCTCAGTGGCCCACCCAGATATCTGGAAGCTGGTGCGTGTGCTGCCTCTCCCTGCCCAGGAGGACATGGATCAGCCAGGACAGCTGCAGGGCCCAGAAAGTGGGGGTGGAGAACACTTTCCCCCTGCAGCTGTCCAGCCCCTTTCGCGGGGGGCAGTCAGTGTTGAGGGTGGAAGGAACTCAACTGGGTGAGGTCTGGCTGAGTGACCCTCCCTCTGAGCTTTAGTCCTCCCTGTTTGCCCCAAGTGAGGACCATGACAAGATGGTAAAGTATCAGTATCAGAAAAGGTATGGGTCTGCCCTGGGAAGAGGGGTTGGGGCTTTGCAGTTCTATTCCCTCTGCCTAAAATTCCCCTGGACAGTCCTCATGCCCTCTCCTTCCACACCAGCTCCTTTGTCTCCTCCCCCAGGAAGCCTGTTCTGAGAAGGCCCTGCACCTCATTCCTCACCCATAGCACTTGCCCAAGTTCCAATTTTACTATGTTCCTTTGTGATGTTTCAGCACCACAGAGCAGTGCCAAGATGACAGACTAGGACACTGAGGCTCTAAGAAAGTGGCTTTCCCTGTGTAACCCAGCTAGGAAGCCAGATGGACCATCACGTCCATGGACCTTTCTCTGTCTTCTCCTGTCACGTACTTATGAAGCATCTGCCATGTGCCAGGTATGGTTCCAGAGGAGGCAGCCAAGAATAGACAGAAGTACATCAACACAGGTAAGGAAGTGGGAGGCACAGTGGGGCTACTGGGGCTCCAGGGTTGGCAAGTATAAAGCCTTCCTGGGTCCCTCAAGATGAGCCTGTGCCCCTCCCTGAGGCCAGGTGAGCTCTGTCAAGCTCTGGGCTTTGCCTGGCAGGGGAGGGATGTAAGCCAGTTCACCAAGGATCCCAGACCCCATGGCCCAAAAGGTCTGGGACTATGAAGAGTGACAATAGGGGATGCAGGGCTGCCAATATGAGGGGAGCACATTGCTTTCTCTCAGAGTTGGCAGAATGATGAGGTCTTTGGGTGAAGTGTGTGTGTGTGTGTGTGTGTGTGTGTGTGTGTATGCGCATAGTAAACAGAAGGCCTCTAACCAGGGGTTTTGAAACTTGTTTCAAATAGAATAACTTGGGCCGGGGATTCAGCTCAGGGGTTTCGCCACCTGCTTGCACAAGCGCAAGCACCCGAGTTTAATCCCTGGTACCAAAAACAAAAACAAAAAAACAAATAGCATAACTTTCTCCCTCTCTCTCTTGCAATAGCATAACCCTTTATGAAACCAAAGTCCTCCTTGGAACCTTATAAATGACACTAACAATTGGATCTGCTCACTGAGGCAAGTAGGGCCAGTGTCTCCTCTTCAGTTGCCAACATATCCCCTCCCCACAGACCTATAAACAGACATATAGTATTTCCAAAACATCCTGGAGCCCTAAGGAATCCAGTTTGAAAACCACCCATGAGGGTTGGGGATGTAGCTCATTGGTAGAGTGCTTGCCTACCATGAGCCAGGCTCTGGGTTCAATCCCTAACGCCATAAATGATAATACTAATTTAAAAAGAAAAAGCTAGGCATGGTGGTGCACACCTAAAATCCCAGCATTCCAGGAGGCTGAAGCAGGAGGATCACTAGTTTAAGGGCAAGCCTGGGCAACTGAGTGACTTTGCAAGACCCTGTCTCAAAAAATAAAATAAAATAAAACAAAATGCTAGGGATACTCAGTACAAAGGCCCCAAGTTCAATCTCCAGTGCCACAGTCAATCAATAAATAACAAAAAAGAAAAGAAAACCACCCATGTGATCCACCCCTTTCATTTTATTTAGCTATTTATTTATTCAGTTATTTTGTAGTATCAGGGATTTAACCCAAGGCCTTTTCACTGAGCTATATTCTCAGCCCGTTTTATTTTTTTTAAAAAGTGGGGGTTTTTTTTGAGAAGGGGATACAGGGTCTTTCTGTGTAGTCCCGTCTAGCCTTGAACTCATTAGATAGCTCAGGCTGGCCTCAAACTCACAGCAATCTGCCTTACCTCAGCCTTCCAAGTACTGGGATTACAGGTATGTGCAGGATAACCAAAAAAGAGAGAGAAAGGTTGAGTGGAACCCACTACCCAACATACTTGAACAGACTCTTGATATTCATTGGGGCTTTAGACTTCTCATCTTTAAACTGGTTTATGTAATCCCAGCACTTGGGAGGCTGAGACAGTAGGATTGCTGTGAGTCTGAGGCCAGACTCAGCTATATAGTGAGTTCAAGGCTAGCCTGGACCACATAGCAAGACCCTGACTCAAAATAAATACATAAACTGGTTTAAATAGATAAGCCAGGAATGGTGGTACACACCTGTCATCCCAGCACTTTGGGACTCTGAGGCTGGAAGATGGCAGGTTCAAGCCCAGGCTGGATGATTTAGTAAGGCCCTGTTTCAAAACAAAAAATTAAAAGGGGAAAAGGGGGCCGGGGATTTAGCTCAGTGGTTCAGGCGCCTGCCTCGCAAGTGCAAGGTCCCAAATTCAATCCCTGGTACCAAAAAAAACACACAAAAAAACTGGGGATGTAATTCAGTTTGAAGGCTATGAGTAAAAGCAACAACAACAACAATAATAATAGAAAGGCCAGGGATTTAGTTCAGTTGCACTGCACCTGCCTGGGAAGCACAAGGTCCTGAGTTTGAGCCCCAGTACCAAATAATAATAATAATAATAATAATAATAATTAATGATAGACACAGAACACAGCACATAGTAAATGCTGGGTCCATGGCATTATTTTTGTGTAGGGTGAGGTTGGCAACCCAGGCATGAGGGAACCACACATGCAAAGAGCCAGAGGCATTTGAGTCAGGGGTCTGGAATAGGTTTGTGAAGGTCCAGGCCAAGCCCTAGATGAGATCTTACACAGACCTTGGAGCTGCCACTACCTGGGACTGTGTTCCTCCACTCCTAGGACATATGCATTGTGTAGAAGCAACCTGTTGGGGTCACTCAGCTCGAAAACAGCATGGCCTGGACGGAAACCCAGGTTTCTAATGCTTTCTGCCTGCTGTGAGACATCCAGAGTGAGTCTCTGGGTGTGCAAATAGTGTCTGTCCTACCTCCACATGACAGCTCTACCCAGCCTCAACAAAAATCCCTGCCTTAAAGACCTCAGTTTCTCTCACCAGGAAAAAGGAACTTAATGGTGATGGATGCCTATAATCCCAGCACTTGGGAGGCTGAGGCAGAAAGATCTCCAGGAATTCAGGGCCAGCCTGGGCTACATAGTGAGTTCAGGGCCAGCCTGAATTACATAATTTAACACTGTCTCAAAAAATAAAAACAAACAGGGCCAGGGATTTAGCTCAGTGACACTGTGCCTGTCTTGAAAGTGCAAGGTCCTGAGTTTGATCACTGGTACCAAAACAAAAAATAAAAAAATAAAAATAAAAACAAACAAAAAAGGGACTCAGACTAACATGAGCTGACAACCAGGGTTTCTTGCTCTATTGTGTTCTGAGTACCATGCTCTCTCACTTTAGCGAACAATCACACACAGAGGACATGGGTGCTCAAAGAATTCTGGGGGTTCACACAGCACGGAAGAGAGCTGCATTATGAACCCATTTTACAGATGAGAACATGGAGAGCATGGCAATGCCACAAGAAGCTGAAGGTCTGTTGGAGTCTAATAGCTCAACAGCTTGAATCACCAGCTACTGTGTCCCTTGGAAGGTTGTAGAAGGCTCTCTAGCCTCACTGTCTCCAGGGAAGTAGCATATGAACTTTAGAGGGTCCTACAGAGGCCTCTGGCTTTATCTTTCAGGAGCAGCAACCCTGGGCACTCATGGGCCGGAATAAGGAATGGGCTGTGCTCCCAAGGTGTGGTGGAGGGCAGCAGGTCAATTCTCCCACATCTTGGGTGCCTCTCTGTCTGATGGCCCTGTGCCTCTATTTGACCATTCTCTGCCTGCAGCTTTGAAATGTGAGAAAGACTGGAGAGGGGTCCTCACAGCTGACCCTGAGCTGGAGCAAGTTGGAAACTGGACATCTATGGATTCTGGAGGCAGAATTTACAGATTTGAATCTCTCCTTACGTACTCCCAGGCTGTGTGACCATGGAGGGTTCTTTATCTTTGGGAGCATCCCTCCTGGATGATAGTAAAGATGAATGAAGAAAATGCAAGTCAGGAGAGGTAGCTCAGTTGTCAAGCTCTTGCCCAACATGCACTTCCCGTCTCAGCTGGCACCACACCCAAGTGTATGGCTTGAGATAGCTCATCTGTAAAAGGGGCATACTTTCGTTTTGTTTTGTTTTGTTTTTGTTTCTGAGACAGGGTCTTGCTATGTAGTGCAGACTGGCCTTGAACTCACTACGTAGCTCAGGCTGGCATTAAATTTTCCGCAATCCTCATCCTTCAGCCTTCCAAGTCCTGGGATCACAGGTGTTTACCACCATGCCTGGCTAAGAGGTTTCAGTAGATAATCTAAGTATGTACTCAGTAACTCTTGGAAGAGTAGGGACAGTGGAGTCGATATCAGAGGCACTTGCCTACAGTTAGGGGATCAGGGCTCAACTCTAAGTCTAGGCATATCCTGCTGTAGTTCCCAGCTACCTAGATCAAACATACTACCTGACCCCTGGCAGGGCCAGATCAAGTCTGCCTACATCCCATTTGAGACCCACACACCTTCTAGGCCCAGGAGCAGTGTCCATGCTTTCCATGAGACACCTTGGCCTGGAAGGGATTGCACAGTGCCTAGGGGAGTGTCCTGGCTGCGTCAAAAAGACCGCATAGCAGGAAAGGTGTGGGGACAGAAAGATATGGGAGGGTCAGGGACCACTTTGAGCGGGTATAGGGAGAGCTCAGCCCCAGCCTAGACAACCGCGACAAGGGGGTGGGGGAACATACCCCGAGGAGGAAGGGGCTCGAGGAGACAGCCAGGGGGCGCCGGAAGGGGCGCGCGGGGCGGTTGGCCTCGGCCGGGGCGGCAGCCGTTGGCGAGCTGCGGCCTGCCAGGCGAGGTCAGGTGTCTGGCCGGGCTTCAGCCACAATGACCGAGGACTCACCCACCCCCTTGGGTGGCAGCCGCACGTCACCCAAAAGGCTAGGAAGCCCCGGCCAGGCGGCAGCAGTCCTGGAGGAGCAGAGGCGAGAGCTGGAGAAGCTTCGGGTCGAGCTGGAGGAGGAGCGCGCGCGCGGGCGAGCCGAGCGGCGGCGCTTCACGGCCGAGGCACGCCGGGTGCGGGAGGCGGCAGAGCGGGAGCGGCAGCAGCTGGCGGACCACCTGCACTCCAAATGGGAGGCACAGCGCTTTCGGGAGCTGCGGCAGCTGCAGGCGGAGGTGCAGCGGGAGCGCGAGGCCGAGATCCGGCAGCTGCTGCGCTGGAAGGAGGCCGAGCTGCGGCAGCTACAGCAGCTGCTGGGCCGTGAGCGCGACGGCGTGGTGCGCCAGGCCCGCGATCTGCAGCGCCAGCTGGCCCAGGAGCTGGTGAACCGCGGCTACTGCAGCTGCAGCGGGACGCCCGAGGTCCCCGCCGAGCAGTGCCGCTGTCGCCTGCAAGAAGTGCTGCGGCAGCTTCGCTGGGAGACTGACGGCGAGCAGGCCGCGCGCATCCGCCACCTGCAGGCGGCGCTCGACGTGGAGCGCCAGCTGTTCCTCAAACACATACTGGAGCACTTTCGCTGGCAGCCCCCTTTACCAGGGCCTCCCGACCCCCAGGCCGATAATTCCTCGGAAGAGCCACTCCTCGAAACTGCCAAAAGTGCTCGCCGCACCCTAAAGCCCCCCCTTCGACTTGGGGCCTCCGCCGCGGTCCGCGTTCGCTCCCGCTCTTTGGAGAGGTTCCCGGAGGCGCGCTCCGGCTCCCCTGATGGCAGGCTCCCCGCGCGCGCCAGCTCCCTGGATTTCTTGGCGAAGGCTTCTTGCTGCTCGCTCTACAGCACGCTGAGTTGCCCCAAGGCCTCCGAGTCTGAGGCGCCAGCATCCTCGACAGACACCTTTGTCGCGGGCTCCCCAAATTCCTCGCCGCCTAGGTCACACAGAAAACCAAAAGACCCGCGCGGAGGAGAAGGCTGTGGAAACCAGCCCCCAGAAGGTCTGACGCCCTCACCGCTGGGCCGCAACTACTGTGCACTGGTGAAGCGGAACTCGGAGCTGAGCGAAGCGTTGCAGAGGCTGGCACGCTGCTGCTCGGAACTGCGCGAAGATAACCTGCAGCTGCGGCGCGGTGGCGGCCCACGCGAGGACGAGAAGGTGAAACGGCTCAAGATGAAGCACGCGGAGCTGGCAGGCCTCGCACAGCGCCTGGAGGACCGTGCCCGAAAGCTGCAAGAGACCAACCTGCGAGCGCTGAGTGCGCCCGTGCTAGGCGAGAACCGAGCCGGCCTGGAGCTGTGCCAGGCCCTTGCCCGCCAGCGCGCCAGGGACTTGTCAGAGCAGGCCAGCGTGCTGCTAGCCAAAGACAAACAGATCGAAGAGCTGAAGCAGGAGTGCCACCTGTTGCAGGCGCGCGTAGCCACCGGCCTAGACAGCCCTTCGCATCCTGCAGGGGGCGTCCCTCATGCGCAGCGGCTCAACTTCAGCGATTTGGACCGGCTGCAGCGCGAGTCCCAGCGGGAAGTTCTGCCCCTACAGCGGCAATTGACGCTGCAGCAGGGCAAGGCATGCGCCCGGTCAGAAGTGACAAGCCAGAGCCCACACTGCGAGGAGTCACGACGCCGGGTGCAGGCACTGGAGCGCGAGTTGGACGCAGAGCGGCGCAATTCCAAGGCGTTGAGCGTGCAGGCTGCGGCGGCACAGAGGCACGGCGAGGAGGCAGAGGCACAACTGCAGGCAGCGCTGTGCAAGGGCGCCTGCCTGACGGAGGAGAACGAGCGACGGCAGGCCCAGTCCCACTGGGTGCGAAAGGTGGCTGGCGAGAAAAGCGACGTACACGGGCAGCTGGGCCGCGCGTGCCAGGAGCGCGACGCCGCCGGCCTTCTGGCCGAGCAGCTGCTTCAACAGGCGGCGCTCGGGCAGAATAGGCAGCAGCAGCTGCAGCACGACCTGCAGAAGGCCCTGAGCGACCTGCAGGCTGCCAGGAAGGAGTTGAAGACATTGCAAGATCAGCTTGGCCATCTTCCCGAGCAGCCACAGGAGGCCACCCAAGCCCTGGTGTCCCAAGCCACAGGTGGAGGAAGGCACAAGTTCCAGTCACAGGCTGAAGACTGTGCACCATCACAGCCTACCAAAGAGCAGCCTCCTGTTTGTCCCACCCTGCAGGAAGGTCCAGTTCCCCTTGGGGAACCAGCTAGTTCCCTCCTTGTGTCAGACAGAGTCCCTGCCAACCAGCATCTGGACTCCAGGTGTCAAGCCAAGAAAACCAGCTCCCAGTCTACCTCCTTCTCTGAGGTGGAGTCCATGTGGGCCACTGTGCCATCTTGCCTTACTCTGGATGTGGACACAGCCAGTGAGGTGGATGATCTGGAGCCAGACAGTGTATCTCCCTCACTGGAAGTGAGGGACCCTGAGGCACCCTCTACCTCCAAGCTCAAGATCTTCCAGGCTAGATATAGCTACAAACCATTTGAGGGACCCAATGAGCATCCTGAGAGTGAGCTACCCCTCACAGCTGGGGATTATGTGTATGTCTTTGGGGATTTGGACAAAGATGGTTTCTATGAAGGGGAGCTTGAGAATGGCCAGCAGGGGCTGGTGCCCTCCAACTTGTTAGAACAGATTCCAGACAGCCCCTACCTAAGCAACCTGTCTCCCAGGTCACTTGAGTCCCCAAATCACTTAGGCCCCACCATACTACCTGTTGGACAGAGTAAAGCCTCAAAGGAAGCCAGCTTATTACTTGGGGAGGGCCAGGGATCAGTGGATAGAGGGCCAGGCCAGGTGGGAAGAGAGGGTTCCAAAACAGAAAAGGCAATAGAGAACTTAGAGATCAAGAAAGAGTCCTGCTGGCTGGACTCATCACAGAATATTCAAGAGCAGAGCTTCTGCATACCCTGTCTGGGGACCAAAGGATTGCCCTTTGTGGGCCCTACGCAACTGCATTTGCAGAGAGTCACAGCCACATCTGCTGAAATCGCCTGGGTCTATGGCAGTAGCAGACACCCCCATGTGGTGTACCTTGATGACCAGGAACATGCCCTGACCCCCTCAGGTGTGAGCTGCTACACCTTTCAAGGCCTACATCCTGGCACACAGTACCAGGCTCAGGTGGAGGTGGAGGTGGGGCTGCCCTGGGACTTGGAGCAGGTGTCCTGGGAAACGGTGTCCTCCACCATTACCTTCAACACACCCTTAGCAGGACCCCCAGACCCTCCACTGGATGTGCTGGTGGAGCACCATACCTTGCCAGGCTTCCTAGTGGTCACCTGGATCCCTGTGACCATTGACTCAGCTGGATCCTCCAATGGAGTGCAAGTCACTGGCTATGCTGTGTATGCAGATGGACTCAAGGTTGCAGAGGTCACTGATGCCACTGCTGGGAGCACTCTGTTGGAATTGTCCCAGCTACAGGTACCCCTAACATGCCAGAAGCTCTCAGTGAGAACCATGTCACTGTGTGGTGAGTCTCTGGATTCAGTGCCGGCTCAGATCCCTGAGGACTGCTTCATTTATGACTTATTACCAGAGATTCCTCCCTTGAGCAACACCTGTGGTGACCCATTCTCCTTCAGAGTCACCTTCCCCATCTACCATCAGAAGATGGTGCTGGCTTCTTTGAATACCAGAGTGGGCCCTCACTCCCCTGAGAGCTGTGGGGAACCTCAGGCCAAGTTTCCAGAAGTACTGCCTGAAGAACCCCTGAGGAAGCACCCCCCATTGTCCAACCTGAGCTCAGAAGAAGCTGGCAAGCAAGCCCAAGGGCCCACAGAGGTCCAGAAGGGCTGCAGAAAGGACCTGCCCTTTCAGAAGAGTCCCCAGAACCACAGGCCACTTCCGCCCAGTGGCCAGTCTGTGATAGAGGAAAACCACTATGGGCACATGAACACCAGCAAAGGCTCATCTCCATGCTTCAACCATCTGTCCCCTAAGTGTGGGCCCAGGAAAGAGCTGTGTCAGGAGAAGGCTGCCCATGAGAAGGCTCTTAGGCAAAAGCAAGATGCCCAAGTGTCCACACCTTCCCAGCAGGGCACCAGCCAGCAGTATGCAGCTGACTCCTATAACATATTGGAGGAGGAGATGATCTTGGCTCCTTGGTACACAGGGACGCAAGAGCAGAAAGAGAAGCTTGGGCCCCAGTGCAGGCAAGGACAGGCTCTGGTGGGCAAGAAAGAGTGCCAGCTCTGTGAGCCCACCTCCATGCTAGATCCAGCTCCATCCAACAAGGTCATTAAGATGTCTTGAGGTGGTCCCCCACAGCTAGGGCCAGAGGCCAACACTCCAGCCAGGATATTTGTGGCCCTCTTTGATTATAATCCCCTAGCAATGTCTGCCAACCCCAAAGCTGCAGAGAAGGACCTAGCCTTCCAGAAAGGTCAATTTCTGAGAGCATGGGGTTCTCAGGACCCCTATTGCTTCTACCATGCCGAGTGCAATGGACAAGTGGGCAATATCCCTGGGCACCTGGTGGCTGAGGTGGAGGTGGGCACAGAACAGCCTGACAGGAGGTGGCATTTGCCAGCACAAGGGCACCTGCCTTCTGTGGACCACCTTGAGGACTTTGAGGGGCCCACCAGGCCCCAGGTTTCCTTCCTCAGGCCCCAAGGGAACTCCAGGGGACCTGCACTGTGGACCCCAAAGACCATGATGGTGGCTCTGGACTATGATCCCAGGGATAGGAAAGCAGGGAGCAGGGCAAAGGGAAAATTGGCTCTGAGGGCTGGGGATGTAGTCACTGTCTTTGGGCCTGTGGATGATAAGGGATTCTATTATGGTGAGTTGGGTGGCCACAGAGGCCTGATCCCAGCCCACCTGCTGGATGACTTATCTGTCCACAGAGAGTGAGCAAGGCTTGCTGCAGGAGCAGTAGCCTCTGGCTGCCCACACCCTCGGAAGGAGAAGCAAGCACGTACACCCTCATACAGCATCCCTCCTGGCCACCTCCTTAAGCAACATTTGCTCCAGGCACCACTGTGTTCAGCTGATGGCATGCCAGGTGTTCCCATCCTCAGAAAGCAGCAGGGTTTGAATCTGAGTTGAATTGTTTCCAAAAGAAAACAAAGCAGGCTGATGTCTGAGAGTTTCAGAGTCAAGGATGACTATGATACTTATTTGGACAAGTGCCTTTTTCTGGGGGAGAATATGTGTTTTCTTTAACAGGTTAACATTCTTTGTGTATTGCCTTGAATGAAAATCTCAAGAAAAGTCTGCATCTTAAAAAAAGGAATCAGAATGTTATTTTTCTATTTTACATTCAACCCTTCATTAAAATGTTCATAGAAAAAAAATAGAATAATTTAGAAGTTAAAACACAGCTAAGGGGAACATGAACTCACTTCTTCCCTCAGTCTCCTGCCCAGTGGATCCTCAAGGTTATAGAAATGTTTTCCTGGCTGGAGAAGAGAAGGTATATCCTTACTCTTGAAGGTGGGGGCTGCTGGTCTGGGCACAGAGTGTCCAGCTAAGAGCCAGAGCTGAGAAACAGGGCCTCAAAGTCTCTGCCCGGTCAAATCTTCCCTAAAGGCCCCCCTGTGCTGAGACTGCGTTGCTGGTAGGCCTTTTGTGGATAGGTGGGGTCTCCCAGCTAGGAATCCCATGGTGGTAGCTGTCTGTTTTCCCAAAATGCTTTGTGAGGAATCCCCTTGGGATTTCCTTAATTGCCCCATTTTACAAGAGCAGGCTGGGTCTGGTGCCGCACACCTGTGTTCCCAGTACTTGGAAGGCTGAGGCAGGAGGATTGTAGTGAATTTGAGGCCAGGTTATGCTACGTAGTGAGTTCAAAACCAGCCTGAATTACATAGCAAGACCCTACCTCCAAAACCCAAAGCAAATTAAAACAAAAATACAAAACAAAAGCAGAAGACCCTACTGAGGCTCAGAGGGTTCCCCCTACATCTAAAGTCAGACTTTAGAGGAGAAAAGAATGCAGAATGCCTTCTGGAGTGTGGCCACAAATGTTGGGAAGCAGCCCTGGAGCAGAAGTATTGGAGCTACCAGCTGGTTCCATGGTAGGCTGGTAAATTGGGGCAACAGGGTTATTGTCCCTGGGACTGAAACTGGGAATAGGAAAGGGGAGGCCCAAATGCTGTCCCAACCTAGCACACTTAGGGTTGCCTTAGCCCCAACACAGACTCTCTGGGGAGCCATGGTGTGCACACACTACTTACTATTTGTGAGCTGAAGGCTTCAGACCTCAGCAAAGGGAGAAACTGACCTCAGTCCCTGTGTATTGAGGGTCACTATTGTCCCCTCTCATCCTCACAATGACTGGCAAGAAAACTGACTCAGACAGGCTCTGTGACTGGCCTGGGGAGGAAACTTAGACGAGCTCAGGCTTTTGGACTTCATCTCCAACCCTTGAGGACAGCTACCACCTCTCCTTCTTTGAGGCCAGTGAGCACAGCTGAGAATAATACTTCTCACAATTGCTTTTAAAAAGTGTAAAATTCATGCTGTGTGTGGTGGTCTGGTTTATAATTCCACTCTGGGAGTCTGAGCCAGGAGGATCACCCAGCATTGCCCCAGCAGGCCAATTTAGTGACTTAGTGAGACCTTGCCTCAAAATAAAAAATAAAATAGAGCTGAGGATGTAGATCAAGTGAAGGCCTTGTGTTCAATCCCCAGTATCTCCTGCCACCTCCAAAACCCCTGTGAAATATAAAACTTAACCATTGTAGGCCAGGGGTATAGCTCAGTGATAGAGCCTTTGTCTAACATGCACAGAAGCACTTGCCAAAAAAAAAAAAGAAAGAAATCATCCTTGCAACCCTTTTGTTTTTCGATGCTAGAGCTGAAACCCAGGGCCTCTCCACATGCTAGTCAAGCACTCTACCACTGAGTTACATCCTCAGCCCCAAAGCCCTTTTAAGGTATACAGTTGAGTAATGTTAAATATGTTCATACCACTATGCCACAAATCTCCAGAACTCTCTTTTTCACCTTGCAAATCTAAAGCATATCCACTAAATAATGCCTGATCCCCTACCCAGCTTCTGAGATGGAATTACCTTCGGGGCTTCAATTATTCTGTCCCAGGGTACTTCTAGTCATTTCTGGTACACTGGGGAAGGCAGTGTCCTTCCTCTAACAGGGTTGTTACATATGAGGAACCAAAATGACATCCTATTTTTACTTTTTCTTTCTGGTGCTATGGACTGAACCTAGGGCCCTGAACATGCTTTACCACTGAACTATAGCCCTGGCCTCACTACTTTCTGTCTCTATGATTTCGACTATGTACTTCATATGAGTGAACTCATACAGCATCTTCTTTTTGTTACTAGCTTATTTCACTGAGCGTGATATCCTTAAGTTTCATTCCTGTTGTAGCAGGTGTCAGAATTTCCAAGGCTGAATAACATTCTGTTGTTTATCTATTCACCTGTTGGTGGACATTTGGTTTCCTTTCACCTTTTTAGCACTTGTGAATAATGCTATCAGGAACATAATTATACCAATATCTCTTCTTCACAGTCTTTCAAATCACCAGATCCCTGGTGAGTCCATAATCCAGAATGATCTCTGAGAATAAAGAGCCACCCATTCAAGAACTGCTTCTGTAGGAGAGGACAGCCTGGCCCCTGGAGGCTTATGGGTACTAGGTTGGGGCATTGGAGGACTGTTCATTGACTATGGGATGGGGATGAGTATAATTCCCACATATCAAAAGAGCAATGACAATTTAGCAATATAATAGAAACTGTAATTCACACACTTACAGAATTAAAAACAAGGAGCCAGGTATGGTGGCATATACCTGTGATTGCAGCACTCAGGAGGCTGAGCCAGGAGGATCACTGTGAGCTCAAGGCCAGCCTGGGCTACATAGTGACATAGTGAGTTCAAGGCCAGTCTGCACTACAAAGCAAGACCCTGTCCTGAAGAACAAGGGGAAGGGGCTGGAGGTGTAGCTCCATGGTAGAGCACTTAACCACCCCTAGGTTCAAAGGTGATAGGGGTGGAAAAAGAATTAAGATATGTTATGTACCTGTACCACCTCCCCATGGTGAATGTAATCATCATGTACTGAAACATGTACTAATAGGGTTTAAAAAAAGAGAAAGATAAGGATTCTCATGCCAATAGAACTACAAATTAACACCAATAATGATAATGCTCTCCATGTTGTTCCATTCCTTTTTTAATTCTTGGTGCTGGGACTGAACCCAGGGCTTCATACATCCAAAGCCATGCTCTGCTACTGGCTACCCCCAACCAGTTTTTATCTAATTTTACAAACTTCCCTGAACTTTGCCCCCAAATCAGTCACCTTCCAATAGCCAAGAGTGTCAGCTCTATGAAGTGGCACCCCTATCCCTCATTCTAGCATCTACCCTGTTTTATTTTCCTCTGTATACCTCATCCATCCTTGGCATGTTACCCAGGTTTTTCTCTTGTCTGTTTTTCATTCTCCAATCTAGGCAAGCCTGCTCTGGCCATACCTGCCTGCTTAGACCTACTATCAAGGAAAGCAGGAAATATCTTTTTGACCCTGCAGGCCTGGAACTAGGTTCTACCTGTCTCATTTATTCCTTCTTCATTTCCCAGAGCACCCCAGTGAGTGCACCAAAAACCCATCCTTCCAGGGGACCAGGGATCAGTGCCAGGCCTGGCCAATCTGATGCTGAGCTACACTCTTTCTACAGCATCGCTCCCCTAAATCCTAAGTCCCAGAGGCTGTAGGAAGTTTTAGTGAATGAATAAAGAAGGTAAGGGCTGGGTGTAGTAGTGCATGCCAGTAATCCCAGCACTCTGGGTAGCTGAGGCAGAAGGATGGCAAGTTCAAGCCCAGCCTGGGGAATTTAATGATTTAACAAGATCTTGTCTCAAAAGAGGACTACAACTGTAGCTCCATGTGGGTTCAATCCCCAGTACCATTAAGAAAAAAAAAAGCCAAGTATGGTAGTGCATGCCTATAATCCCAGCACTCAAGTGGCTGAGGCAAGAGGATCACTATGAGTTCGAGGCCAACCTGGGCTACGAAGTGAATTTAAAACCAGCCTGAATTGCATAGTGAGACCTTGTCTCAACAAAACAAAACAAACAAAAAAACCAGATAAACTGGGAGAGGCAAGGCCATAGACACATGGAGCAGCTGGGCCATGTGGACAGTCACAGGGCCTTTCGGAGCTTCAGTTTCCTCATCTGTGGCAGAGCTAAATTTATTTTGAGCAGATCATATGTATAGAGGACTTGGTCTGGGACAGGACTCAAAAGAAGATCAAGAACTCTGGGAGAGGAGGGCACGAGTGGGGTGCTGGGGTAGGGAATCACGGTTCTGAGCTTGCCTTGTTTCTCCCTAAGAACCCTGCTTTGAAAACTTTAAACTGGGGCCAGGGAAAGCCACACAGGTCTAGCAAGGTAGGCAGCGGGCTGTAAGACAGGTGGGTCCAGAGGAGACGAATTTCTGGCTGTGGCCTGTGCTGGTCCCCTTCCCCAGTTGACCACATGACCTACAGGCCCAAAGCCTATCTGGTCTGTACCTGCCCAGAAGGGAATTGAGGGGGATGGAAAGCCAGAGGGCAGAGGAGCTACTGAGTGGGTGGTAGAGAGGCAAGATCTGAAGAGGTCTGGAGCAAGAATCCCTGAGCCTCTCTCGGCACAGTCTGCCTCACCCTGGGGCCTCCAGCCTGTTTATCCCCCACCACCTATGCCTGACCTGACCCTCTCACCCTCTGCTGCTGGGTTCTTTTCTTTCTTTCTTCCTTTCTCTCACTCTCCTTTCTCTCTTCCTTTTCCCCCACCCCTTCTCTCTCCTTTCTTGGTATTTTCAAAATGGAAGATTAGTGGAGTATGGTACAGTACTCCTATAATCTTAGAATTCTGGGAGGCTGAGGAAGGAGGATCTCAAGTTGAAGCTCAGCCTGGGCAATTTAGAGATTTAGTGAAATCTTGTCTCAAAAAATAAATACAAGATCTGGGGATGTAGCTCAGTAGTAAGCATGTGCTTATTGTTATGTGAGAGGCTGAGTTCTATCCCCAGCACAGAAAGAAAGAGAAAGAAAGGAAGGAAGAGAGGGAGGGAGGAAGAAGGGGGGGGAGGGAGAGAGAGAGAAAGTGAGTGCCGGGCATGGTGGTGCACACCTATATTCCTAGCGCTCAGGAGGCTGGGACAGGAGAATCACTTGAGTTTGAGGCCAAACCCGGCTATATAGCAAGACCCTGCCTCCAAAGAAGAAAAGCCTCAGCAAAAAAAAAAAAAAAGAAAGAAAGAAAAGAAAAGCCTCAGAGCTACCTCTGCAGCCCATTTAAAGTTCATTCCAGTTTTTGGCCACCCCCCCCTTCCAGTCTTAGTCCCTTGCAGGTCAGATTTGAAGGGGGTGGGGTGGGGCTCATTGGAAATCTTGGTATCCCAGTCCAGGAAAAACATGCAGGGCCAACTCCATCTTGTGAAACCAACCTTCTAACCAGATGGAGCAGACTCCAGGATCCTGGGCACGGAGGGTTTCTGGGGCTGTGGTGGCACCACTAACACCCTAGCTGGCCCCACAAGTCCAACCAGCCTTTAGGCTCAGCCCCACCTGTCCCTGGCCCGAGTGGTAGGTGGGGTCTGCAATGTGTCTCTTTCACTCCAGGGAATGCCCTGTGTTCAGAGGACCCACCAATGGTCCCCTGCCCACAGGGCCTGTCCATCTTCCCCATAAAACCTTGGTCCCTTGCTGGGAGGCTGAGGCAGTAGAGTTCAAGCCTGGACAACTTAGTGACTTAAAGAGACCCTATCTCAAAATAAAAAATAAAAAGGCCTGGGGATGTAGAGAAGTGCAAAGGCCCTGAATTCTATTACCACTAGAGCAAAAACAGCAACAAAAATTGACCCCTGATCATGGGATACAGGTTTGTGAGCCCCATTTTGTTCCCTCTTGGGGTCCCTGGAACTCTAGGTACAGTAATTCCTTCTGTAACTCAGAGTCTGCCTGTGCCTGCCTGGCTGGGCCTCCTGAACACTACCTGTAGTCTGTTGTTGTTTTGGTGTGCTAGGTGTGGAATAGAACCCAGGGGCTTTTGTGTGCTAAGTGAGCTCTCAACCACTCAGTCAGTTATATCCTTAGCCCTAACTTCAGTCTTAGGGACCCACTGGCTTGGTTAGGTGCTCAGGAGTCCAGATACTTCTGCTCAGCCTATGATGGGGTGTGAGCTGAATCAAACTCATAGGGTAGCTGAGGGATCCTGGCAGTTTCTTTGTTGCCTGACTCAGCCTCAGTTTCCTCTTCCCTAAAATTGGCTTTCCAGCTGCCTCATCCCCTGACCCCAACCCAAGGTGCCTTTCAAAAATGCCCTCTATCATCTCTTCCGGGAAGCTGTTTTCCTCCCACCCTTCCCTTCCTGGATTTGGCTGCCCCTCCCACATACTTGGACAGCCCCCAGGCATGATCCCCAGCCCTGGAATTACTCATTTACTCCACCATCTCCCCTGCCGGGCTGTGTCTTACTCCACCCGCACCCTCAAAGTAATTATCTGCACTTGGGTTGGAGCAGGCAGCAGGGCTTGCGGATTCACCCATTCCTATTTAGGAAAGTCACCAACCCACTTGTAGCTGAGACCACTCCAAGAAAGTCTTGGCTTAGGGGGTTCTTTCTCAGTGTCCATGGCACCCTTTGAGAACTGATATCTGCTGAGCCTTGTGCCTTAGCCCATGTCCTGCTCAGAGCAACCCCACAGAGCCCTTCTGTTCCCCTTTTACAGATGGAGAAGCCCAGGCTCAGAAAGGGGAAGTCATTTGTCAAGGTTGTTTAGCAAGTCAGGGGCAGAGCCTGGGGTCTGAGCCCAGGTGTGTCCCTTTGCCCCCATGCCCTTATCTGGAAGATTCCTTCCCCACCCTGGGGGTGGGCCTGGGTCTAGGGAGGAGGCCCAGGGAGGGAGAGTAAGGAATTCAGGTTGGTAGGGCTGTGGGGGTAGGTGCTGGGAGTGGCTAGCAGTTCAGGCTTGGGCAACAGGGCGCTCTGTGGAGAGGGTGGGGGGTGGGCAGGAGCAGGTACAGACCTGCTGAATCACAGATGCCTGAGGGACTCCAGGTGGAGGCGCCTGGGAGGTGGCTGGGGGCCGGAGCAGACCAACACACCCCAAGGTGATGGGTCAAGGGGTAGAGCTGAATCAGAGATATAATGAGGGTCCACCTCAGGATCTTTGGGATTTAAGGAGAAAAAGGCCTCAGAGAGGGCAGAAGGCTACATTTTCCAGAAGGAGGGAGTGGTCAGCCTCCACAAGGTCAGGCAAGATAAGGGCTGCTGCACCCAGCCTAACCTCGTGACTATGACCAGAGGCTGCTGTCCCAGCCCTGGGGGCTTCCTGGTGTCCTGGCCATGAGGGAGATAGTCCCCTCCCCCACTGCCACATGAGGCCCCACTGGTCCCTGGTCATGGGGGAAGATTCCCCAAAGAAAACTGGAAAGCGACCTGGTGGAGTGCACAGGCCTATGATTCCAGCTACTCAGGAAACTGAGGCAGGAAGATCACAGTCTGAGTCCAGGCTGGGCAACTTATCGAGTCCATGTCTCAAAATAAGAAATAAAAAAGGGCTAGAAATGTAGCTCGGTGGTAGAGTATTTGCCTAGTATGCATGAGGTCCTGGGTTCAGTCATCAGTACCTCAAAAGGAAAAATGGCAGGGGCAGGGGACTAGAATTTGGAAATTCCATGCCTTCTCCCTGGGTGGCCTTGGTCAACTCCCATCCCTTTGTGGCCAGACTAGTGCCACCAGGAGATTCCTGGCGCCCCAGGATCCTGTTTCCCAGCCCAGATTGAAGAAAGATCTATTTTCTCCACTCTCGCCCTCCCCCAGCTGCTGGAATCTCACTAGGGAAATGGGGCATTGCCTAACTTGGCCCACTTTTTGCCCTGGGGTAGATTCAATGTCTACTCTACCCCTATTCCTCCATTTCCTGGGGCTCTGCTGAGCTTTTGCTTGCCCTGTCACAAGTCAATGGAGCAGATATGGCTATGAGTCCCACTTCATAGGTGGGAAAACTAAGGCCCATAAAGGTCAGTCCCAGGGCACACAGCTGGTGAGTAGCATGGGCAGGATTTGCACTGCCATTTAACTCTATCCCCATGGGCTTCCCCTGGAAACAAAGGACTGTCCATCCTCACTGTCACCTTCCCATTTCAGAGGAATAGCTGGCTGTCCTCTTTCACTGACTTTTTTCACCTGGGTCTGGCATTGGTGAGGCACCAGGGTCACAACATCCTGAAGACAGACCCTGGAACAGATCCTGTCAGTCTAATGGTGGAGGCAGGCGTCCAACTGGGGAGGCCAAGGAGAAACTTTGTTATTATTTATTTATTTTAACATAATCTCTCAATGTAGTTCAGGCTGGTCTTGAACTCACTATGTAGCCCAGGCTGGCCTCAAACTCACAGCGATCCTCTTTCTTCACCCTCCCAAGTGCTAGGACTACAGGCATGTGTGCTACCATGCCTGTCTGTAAGGATGGAGCTTGTGATCATGTAGGAAGCAAAATTTCTCAAGAAGGGGGGGGGCATTGTTCACTGAGATTTAAACATTTCATAATTAGTTTTCAAAATAATAGCAAGCCAGGGGCCAGGGATGTAGCTCAGTGGTTACGGTGCCTGTCTCGAAAGCACAAGGTCCCAAGTTCGATCCGCGGTACCAAAAAAAAAAGAAAAAAATAGCAACCCAGGTGGGGCATCCCACACCTGTATTCCCAGCTACTTGGGAAGTTGAGGAAGGAGAATCACTGAGCCTAGGAGTTCAAGACCAGCCTGGGAAACACAGCAAGACCCTATCTTAAACATAAACAAATAAAAATAATAAAAAATGACAAGCCAGTTGGGCATGGTGATGCACACTTGTAATCTCAGCACTCAGGAGTCTGAGGCAGGCAGACTGCTGTGAGTTCAAGGGCAGCCTAGACTACATAGTAAGATCCTGTCTCAAATAAAAATAAAAATTAAAAATAAATAAAATAAAACGGGCTAGGGATGTAGCTCCCCTGCATTCAATTCCCAGTGCCAGTAAATAAGTAACAAGGCAGACACAACAGTGCACACTTGTAGTTTCCCTAGGAGGCTGAGGAGCAGGATCTCTTGAGCCCAGGAATTTGAGGTCAGCCTGGGAAACATGGCTAATCTCATCTCTAAAAAATAAATAAAAATATAAAATAACAAGAGTAAAAATAGACATAACAATTCTCACAACATGGGAATACACTGAGTTAAGTGTGGAAAGCTTCATCACCACTTCTACTACCACCACTCCAGCTTTCTTCCTACACTGGGTCTCCTGTCCCAGATAGCTTGGCTGCCTGCCTGTCTCCCTTTCCTCCCTTCCTTTCTCTTCCCTCTGTCTCTTTCTTTTTTTCTTTTTTCTTTTGGCAGTATTGGGGGATCCAGCCCAGGTGCTTTCTACCACTGAGCTACAGCCCCAGTTCTTTTTCTTCTTTTATTTTGAGATGGGATATTACTAAATTGCCCAGGCTGGGCTCAAACTTGCCATCCTCTTGCCTGCTTCAGGCTCCCTCAGCCACCACTGTGTCCCAGCTTTCTTTAGGAATTTGTAAACATATTTATAAATGGAAGCACCTACACAATTGCTAAAACTATGAATTTGAATCCATTATACATTTGCTCTGTTTGTTGCTTCTTTCACTTATCAAAATGTGGTCGTTGGTCTTTTTTGTTTCTTTCAGTCAGGACCTTGGTATCTCAGGATGGCCTGGAATTTATGATCCTCCTGCCTCAGCATCCCTCAAGTCCCAGGATTACAGGTGTACGTGATCATGCCCAGCTAGGTCATGACTAAGTGCAAGGACTGGTGTGGAAACAGGAAGATAGAGTGGAAAATGAAAGAGGAGCTAGAGAAAACTGCCAAGATGATGTTGGTACTGGCACTGAAGGATGGCATTTGAGGCAGAGGACATGTCAAGGGCAAGGCTCTTCTGCTGCCACTCAGCCTAGGGCAGCTGGTTCCCCTGCCTCTCCCAAAGCAGCTCGCACTTCTTCTTGCCCAGCCCCCACATTCTTGTAAGTATTCTGCTGTCCATAGCTCCATGGTTCAGTAACTGGAACTCACCTCATTGTTGCTCATAGCAGCTCTTGGTTAGATGACAATCCAGGTTGTGACCTTCTTTGGTCACAAAATGCCTGGCCCTGCCTGGGGCTGTGAGATGGCTATGTGACAGGGAGGTGGGTGAGAGGGAGGGGAGTTATTTGTCACTAAATATGGTCTTTTCTATAGGGACTTTTCTTAAGAAGGTGATCCTAGTCTGTGGAGTTTGAGCTTGGCTGTGGACATTTGGCATAGGGCTTAACCTCTTTGAGACTCAGTTTTCTCATGTATAAAATTGAGTCTGGAGCCAGGTGTGGTGGAACATACTTGTAATCCTAGCACTTGGGAGGCTGAGGCAGGAGGATCACAAATTCGAGACCAGCCTGGGCTATGCTGTGAGTTCAAGGCCAGCCTGAACACATGGTGAGACCTTGTCTCAAAAAGCAAAGCAAAACAAAACAAAGTAAAGTGGAGTACAGATAATGTCCCTTCCTAGGCAGTGATGAGGAATAGCAAACCTATGTGCACAAATTCCTTTGCCCCTGCTTAGAAAGAAGACTCAATATTGGGGCCAAAATTAAACAACAGAATTTGAGTATGAGTGTTTCTCTTGCAAGAAAGATTCTTCACCTGCTGAGTGTGATGTCTGTAATCCCAGCAATTGGGAGGCTTAGGCAGGAGGATCACTGCAGAAGCCAGTCTGGGCTGCACAGTGAGTCCAAGGCTAGCCTGAACTACATAGTGAGACCCTGTCTCACCAAAAAAAAAAAAAAAAAGAAAGAGAAAAGAGAAAGAGAGAGATGCTGCCTCCCAGGTGGGTGACCAAAATGCTACTTTTCTTTCTTTCTTTTTCAGTTTTTTGAGACAGGGTCTCACTATGTAATTCAGGCTGGAGTCAGACTATGTGGCTCAGGATAGCTTCTAACTTGTGATCCTCTTGTCTCAGTTTCCTGAGTGCTGGGATTATAGATGTGCACCACTACTCCTGGGTCCAAGTTTTTCCTTTCTTTTCTATTCTTTACTTCCTCTTTCTCCTCTTCCCCCCTCCCCCTCCCCACTCTGGAATCTCCATACTATTTTCCACAATGGCTATTCTAATTCTTTATTTTTTTGGGGGGGGTGTACCAGGGATCGAACTCAGGTCCTTGCACTTGCAAGGCAAGCAACCGAACCACTGAGCTAAATCCCCGACCTGACTATTCTAATTCTTGTCCTTCTTTTGAGACAGGGTCTCACTATGTAGCCCAGTCTGGCCTCCATTGTGGTTATCCTCCTGCCTCAACCTCCCAGGTGCTGTGATTACAGGTGTGTACCACCACACCTGGCCTTTGTTCTGATTTAAAAAGGGAAATGTACTAAGTATAGAAATCTTAGAATGTTCAAAAAAGTCAAAGAAGGAAAACTGGGCACAGTGGTGTAGATCTGTAATCTCACCACTCTGGGAGGCTGAGACAGGAGGACTGCAAGTTCAAGCTCAGCCTGGTAATTTTAGCAATTTAGCAAGATCTTATTTCTAAATAAATAAATAAATAAATAACAAAACAAGCTGGGTGAGGTGGCACTCACCTGTAGTCTCAGCACTCAGGAGGCTAAGACAGGAGGATGGCTGTGAATTTGACATCAGCCTAGGCTACATACAGAGGCCCTGTCTCAAAAAAAAAAAAAAAATTTAAAAAGATTGGGGATATAGCTCAGTGGAAAGATTCTAGTTTGAATCCCCAGCATCACAAAACAAAACAAGCTGGATGTGGTGGTACATGTCTAAACCACAGCCCTCAGGAGGCTGAGGTAGGAGGATCACCATGAATTCAAGGCTAGCCTGAACTACATAGTTCAGCCTGTCTCAAAAAACCCAAAAAACCAAAAAATTTCAGGGCTAGGGTATAGGCTACAGCGCAATCAATGTCTGTGTTTGTCTAGCATCTGTGGGCTCCTGAGTTTGTTCCCTAGCCTCGACAAAGAACTCATCTCTGGGGCAGGGGATGTAGCTCAGTGGCACCTTGCCTGCCTCACAAGTGCAAGGTCCTGAGTTCAATCCCCCATACCAAAAAAAAAAAAAATTCATCTGGGTTTAGCAGTACACACCTGTAATCTTAGCATTTAGGAAGTCGAGGCAGGAGAATTCTGAGTTTTAGGTCAGCCTGAGCTACACATTGAAGCCAAAGGCCAGTCTAGAGGTCCAAGGCCACCCTAGACTACCTAACTCAACCCTATCTCAAAAAAAAAAAAAAAATCAGAAAACTATGCCAGGATTACAGGCCCGCACTTGTAATCCCAGCACTTGGGAGGTTGAGGCAGGAGGATCATCTTGAGTTTGGAGGCCAGCCTGGCTACAAAGTGAATTCAAGGCCAGCCTGAACTACATACTGAGACCCGGTCTCAAAGAAAAGAAAAGAAAAAAAAATTTTGACACTGGCCGGGTGTGGTAGCGGACATCTGTAATACCAGTCTGTAAGGATTGCTGTGTGGATTGCTGTGAGCATTGCTTCCAGTTTGAGGCCAGCCTGAACTACATAGGGAAACCTTGTCTCAAAAAAACAAACTAAAGAGGGGCCGGGGATTTAGCTCAGTGATTTTGCCGCCTGCTGCGCAAGCACAAGGACCTGAGTTTGATCCCCAGTACCAAAAAAAAAAAAAAGTAAAAAAAAATACTGACATAAAAGTATACATGTGTATAAAAAAAAAAATCTAAAAATCCCATTCTCCAGAGACAACTTATATAGAATAGATACTTGGATGCATTTTCTTCAGTTGTTTCTCCATGAATCAATATTTTACATGCATCTGGTACACACAATTGTGTGTTTTGCTTTTTCTTCTTTTTTTGGCTTAGTATCATTCACAAATACCTTTTTTTTTTAGACTTCTGAGAGGTTCTTGCCAAGTTTGACAGGCTGGCCTTGAGCTGGAGATCTTCCTCCCTCAGCCTCTGAAGCATCTTGGATTACAGGTGTTTGCCACCATACTGAGTTTCTTAGATCATAAAATGCCCTTATAGCCCAGCATGTTGATGCGCACCTGTAATTCCAGCACTCAGGAGGCTGAGGCAGGAAGATCACGGTGAGTTTGAGGACAGCCTGGGCTACATAGTGAGTTCAATGCCAGACTGAACTACCAAAAAAGCAAAAAAACCCCAAAACTAAACTTTAGTAATTTTTATTTTGGGAAGAAAATTGCCTCTTGTAGTTTTAATTGGTATTTCTTTGGTTAGAAGAGCAGTTGACTTTTTTTCAGTAGTTTTTTCAAGTAGCGAATCCTCTGCTGAACTCTATTTGTGGAATATCCCCTTCAGAGATGTTTGGTATCTGTTGTTTTATCTATTGTGTTCTTACAATTTCTAAGATGTTTCTAGGCTCCCTATTCTATTTTTTTGTCAGTACCATACTGAATTGACTGAAGTACTTTATAGTTTAACATTTTGACAGGGCAAGTCTACTCTCATTTCTATATTTTGTCCCCAAGAGGGTAAAATAATAACTGTTTTTGGTTATTTACTCTCCTAAGTAAACTTAGAACCGTGTTAAAGTCTAAGAAATGTTCTGTTGAGATTACAGTAAGCCTATACATTGATTAGGAAAGAATGGTCGCATAATTAGCCTTTGCGATGAGTAACCAAATTGAGTTTCAATCTTGGGTGAAGAGAGGGCACAACTTGCCTATAAAGCAGATCTGGGTTCCACTGGACTTCTCTGACCTTAACAGTGGTGTGTTCCTTTGTTTGGTGTTCAAAAGGAGAGAGAGGTCCAGTAAGTAACTCCTCAGAGAAGTGGGCATAGGTCACGCCAGTCCTAACCCCTTGAGGCCATCTGAATGACGGCCACGAGCCTGGGTCCCAGAGGGCTAGCCTGGGCGCGCCGCTTGAACTGGGGCCTGACGGAGCAGCGGCCACCTGAAAGGACTGGCTGGGCGAAGCTTGCTGGGGACCTCCGTGCCCTTTGCGCAGGTAGGGGCAACCTGGGGGCTGCGCAGGGGCCCAAGGGTGCACCCGGCCCTCGGGTTCCCTTCTCCGTCCCGAACAGCACAAGCTTCCCCTGCAGCACACACCACTGAGGCTGCGGTCCTCGGGGGCTGAGCTTTGGAGACTGGGGCCACTGCGGGGTCGCGGAGCAGGGGGCGCGAAGGGGTCGCGGAGGTGGTGCACAGGCCGCTAGGGGTCCCTGACCCGGGACTCTAAGGGGTCAGGGTCAGACTCCAAGGAGTCAGCCTTGGGTTTGGGGGCTGGGCGTGGGCGTGCGTGTTGGGGCCAGGTTCTCTATCCAGGGGGCTAAGCGGTCCGAGTATGTCCCTGGCTAAGTCACAATCCCGTGCTGGCTCCTGGGTGGGGATGCCCCGCTGCTCCAGCGCGCCCCTCCCCCAGGGCGCAGCGAGCCAGCCGCCCCGCCCAGCCCCGCCCAGCCCCGTTGGGTTCGCGGACCCACCGCCCCACACCGTCCGGGGACCTACCCCCAGTAGTAGGCCCCGCCCCAGACCTCTGGCCCCGCCCCACCGCTCGCCCATTCAGATGTGGGTCAGGGGTGAGCAGGCGGCGTCGACGTCACAAGCTTCCAAGATGGCGCCGGGCGGTCGGCTGTGAGCGGCGCTCAGGGCGCGCTGGGCGGGGAGCCGAGCCGGGCCGGCGGCGGGAGGACGGGGCGGGCAGCACGGGCCGGGCGCCAAGGACGAGGGGCCGCGGGCAGGGCCGGCCGGCCGGCGGGCGGAGCACCGCCGCCGACGCACACGAGGTAAGGGGCGGTCGGGCGTGCGGGGGGGCGCGGGCCGGGGCCACGGGCCGGGCGCGCCCCTGGGAGAGGGGCGTGGGCGCGCGCGCGCGCCAGGGCGACGTGGAGTTGCGCGCGTGGGACGGCGCGCGCGCCGCGTTAGCCCAGCCAGGTTTGGGCGCACGCGGGACCCCCGGAGGGCCCGGGCTTTGTGCCCCGGGTGCCCTGCGGGAGGGGCTCAGGCGGAGGGCAGCCTCGGTACAAAGCCCCCGGGGCTGCGCCAGGCCCAGGGCCCCGGGCTGCGGAGCGGGGGTCGGCGGTCGAGCGGGCGCCGGTTCTTTGTGCCTTTTCATTAGCAATCTAATCCGAACAGCGTCCGGCGAGCTGCTCTGCCTGACAGGCGGGCGGGCTCCTATTATGCAAACGGCCCTGCGCCCGCCGCTGAAGGAGGATTTTGCCATTTCCCGAAATCCGGCCCTTTTCCTCTTGCGCCCTTCACCGCGGGAAGACCGGTATAGGGCAAGGGTAGGGGCAGGGGCAGGCCTGGAGGGGCCGATCGCAGAGGGCCAGCCTCTGCGGCTGGTGGGCTCGCTGCCCTGCCCCCAGATCTCTTGTAGGCAGCCGCTTGGCAGGAAGAGAGATGGGCTTGGGGGGAGGGGGTCGGCTGGCAGGGGGAAGGGACAGGCTGGTTAAGGGAGGGCGCCGAGGGGCCCCAGCTTGTCACTGTTTATCTTCCAAGATGGTTCATATTCACACAGGTCTGGGTGTGTGTTTAGGGGAAAATGCCTCTCCCCGAGGGGCAGTTACTTATGGAGAGAAGGGAATGAGGCCAGATAAAGCTCCCAGCAGCCCCACCCAGAACAGCCTGGGACAGCCTGGGGACCGAGAGCTCAAGTGCTGATTTTGACTGGCTGGAGTGGTGTTGGAGTTATTTACCCATGTCTTCAATTATTCCTGCTGCCTCCAGTGTCTTTTCTAGCAGAAATTGCCAAGCACATCTGGAAAGCTATCTTCTCGGCTCCTTCACCCCCCAACTGCAGGAGGGATGTAACCCAGGGAGGCTACCCCTCTGACGTATGTGCTGGGAGGAGGAGCAGAGACATGCCCATAGAATCCTGTGGCAGTGGATTGACTGATGGGATTGCTGTACCCACCCCCCATCGGGGGAAGCTGGCAGGTAGTGGAGGGATTGACTTCAGGAGCTTCTAGGTTGAGCTTGAGGCTGCCTGCCAGGGACTATTGATAGAGGGATGGCACTGGGTTGCCCAAACCCAAGACTTTTCTGGTTCTGGTATTTATTGCTCTCTGGCTCCTGGCTTTGCTACTTTCCTTCCATTCCCATCTGCCAGTGACTAGATTGCCTTGGCCTTCAAGCAGACATTTCCAGGAGCACAAGCAGTGTGGCTGCTCTGTAGTCCTGGGTGAAGGAGAGAATGTATGCCAGTGGAGCAGGGTTGCTGTATTGGTCTGAAAAAAAGGAGATGGGCAACTTGAGACCTCTAGAGACAAAGCTGTGTAGTGAGATTGCTGGTTTGGTGGGCTTTTACACAAGGAGGACATAGGAGGTGGATATTGGGCTGAACTGACTCTTTTGGCCCAAGATTGATCAGGGAGTAAGTTGCTCTGCTTGCAGGTGAACCTTCTGTCTGTGCGGTTGAGTTTTTTATGAAACTCTCTGGGCCCCACTTGGTAGACTTGGAGGGTGGGAGAAAGCTCCCTACCTGCCTTGAGGGTGGTCAGAGCTCCCAGCCTGATCTACTTTCCTTTGGCTTCTGGCTTCCTGCAGGCCAGTTTTGAGGTGTTGTGGAGTACCTATTGCCCAGCTTCTCTGGCTGTTTAAATGAATGCTGCTGTGTGCCCAGAATTTCTTCCTGCAGTGTTTTTCTGCCAGTTGTTGAGACTTGTAGATTAGTCACTGAGCTTTTACGAGCGATTCCTGAAAAGAAAAATCCCTCTGGTTGCTGGCTCTGCATAGAGGAAGAAGCAGCCTGAGGGAGTGTGGTCTTTAATTAAAACCGAAATGATTGCTGTAGTTACTGGAAGGAGAAGAGGAGGCACAGGTGGGGCAGAGGTGATGCCTACTATCCTTCTGCAGAGTACCTCCTCTGGGGACAGGTAGGTAGGATCCTGTCCTCGCTCCCAGGTCTTGGCCAGCAGCCCAGGCTTCTCCACAAGCTGCAGTCCAGGATTAATCCTCACATAGTGTTTTCTTTCCATAGATCAGATTTCTCATTTTGTTAATAAGCACAGCCTCTGATCCACTTGAAGTCAGCTGTTGTGGACTAGGAGCAACAGGGTTTTGCATTATTGAGCTGATGGGCCTGCTGCCTTCCTAGGAGTCGTTATTGTTTGTCAGGGTCCAATTGGAGGGGGTGGGGTAGGAGAGTGGTAGTGCCTTTTAGTCAGCAGCTAGCCCCTGGAGAAGGGGGGCTGGACAGTTCTGGAGTGAGGAAGGAATAAAGTTCAGTTTACCCAGAGGACCTGTGCTTCTGCCCTTTCTGCTTGGCCTGTTGGCCTTGAGCTGTCAGCCCCACCCCATACCTGTTCTTGCCCACTGGTGCTGAGTGAGGGCCACTGTCCAGAACCTGATCACTGGGAGTTGGGGGTGAGCAATTCTTCCTGATCTTGAGAAGAAGTAATCAGGTTCCTCTCCTCCTGGCTCCTTGGAGCCTGGCTGAGCAAGAATCCCTGCAGGGCAGTGAGGGGGAGCTGGACTTGGTCAAGAAGTCTGGAGCGTGACACTGGCTCTGCCGCTTACTTTCCTTGTGACCTTGGACAGTGATTAACTCTCTGTACCTTAGTGTCCTTATGTCTAAAATGGGGACAGAATTTGAGTTTACATCCATGTACATTGCCAGTGCTCCAGAGCTTAGCCCGAGGAAGACAGATAGGCAAACAAATGATTGTAAGAGTGTAAAGGACTGGCATGGGGACAATGTGATGGGTGGGTGGGGCTGGCCCTGAGCTGGAAGAGAGCCCTGGATGCCTTGCTGGGTTGTGGTTGCCTTGGAGGTGAGCAGTTTTGGTCAGGGAGTGACTGCCTTCAAAGGCAGTGACAGAATGAAGGATAGAATAGAGAGATGGTCAGGAGATCATTGAAAACATGGACCCACAGATGTGTCAAGAAGCCAGCTTAGGGCTGGGGATTTAGCTCAGTGGTTCCGATGCCTGCCTCGAAAGTGCAAGGACCTGAGTTCCATCCCTGGTACCAAAAAAAAAAAAAAAAAAAGAAGCCAACTCAGAACTGGCACCGTGGTGCATGCCTGTAATCCCAGTACTTAGGAAGCTAAGGCAGGAGGATTGCTGTGAGTTTGAGGCCAGCCTGAACTTCATAGTGAGATCCTTTTTCAAAAAACCAAAAAATCAAATTAAAAAAAAAAAGCCAACTTGGGTACCCACTGCCAGAGTGCCAGGCATGTATGAGGCTCTTGTGAGCTTTTTATTCAATCAGCCACATTTTCTGAGCACAAACTCAGTTCTTGGCCCCTGTGGCTAGATTAAATCTGGCTGGTCTCTGACTTCTGGTATTCACAGACTTGCCTACCACTGGACAGCCTTTAAGGCAGGGTAATAGGGCCGGCACTTATAAGTCCCCCCCACTTCCAATCCTTCCAGTTCTTCGTGAGTCTCCTTTTACAGACAGTAAATGAGACTTTGAGGTTAAATAACTTTACTGACACTGGAGGGTAAAATGCCTTTGACTTGAGTCTGAGTCTGTGAGAGCCCATATAATGTGCTATCTGGAGAGATTTGGGATCCCGCCAGGGGGCAGAGAGCCCCTTTCCCAAGATAGGTCATGGTTCCTGGTTAGGGGCTTCCAAACAAGCCTGTCCAGTTTGAATCTGCCTGGCATCACTAGGATTTGCTTCCTGCTAGGAGGGGCCTTGCCCTAAGGCTCAGGGACCTAGGCTGGGGGAGGGCTCTGAGGAGGGACAGCCTGCCTTGAGCCCAGTTTTAGCCAGGAGTGGCAAAGCAAGAAAAGCTGGTGGGGGTGAGGCCATGGGGATGGGCCCTTGTTAGCTTGATAAAGAGAAGGCCAGGAGCTGATTTCTGGCCGCACCACAGCCCAGAAGGGAAAGGCCCCGAGAGAGGTGTGACTGGACTGAGTCTGGAGAGTGACCCTAAGAAACTCCCTGAGACTTGGCAAGAGGCTACCAGGCTTGATGGAACTCGTCCTCCTGACCATTCAACTTCAACTTCCATGTTTTTCGTGGTAATGTTTGTATGTACATGTATGGGTGGGAGATGTGTGGGGTGGGCTTAGAGCAGGGGAACTTGGAGGTCCTTCCAGCCTCTTAAGATCCTTTCCAAGATGAGAAGAGGAAGGCCTGGCTGCTCCTTGTGAGATGGTATCACCTAGTAGGTACTTGTCTCCTGTTTAAGGCTAATCTCCCTTCAAGGGGGTGTGAGTGAGGAGGGGGAGTGTGCGGTATGGAAAGGCAGGCTCCCACCAGGTTCCCCCCATCCATCCTTTGGGGATTTCGAGAGTGATGAAGGTTCAGTGAGGTGGTTAATTTCAGGTGGGATTAGGCCTGGTGTAGAGAAGGAAGATGCTGTTGGCTCTGGGATGGGTGTGACAACTATCTGGGGCCTCAGGCTTCATTCCTGGGAGCACCTCTAGGTCAGTGGGTTCTTGAAAAAGTGTAGGAAAGGGTCACTCACATTTCCCTGCTGGGGCTTGAGCCCTTATGGCCTCTTCATCACCTAGTTGTGAGCCCTTTAAGGGGGAGGACCCTGAGCCCTGTTCAATGGCCTCTGTATCTCCCTTACCCAGCCACTTTGGGATGTAGTAAGCTCTTGGCAAGTCCTCATTCGAGGAAGGGTAGGGCCTAGGACCTCTGTGCCATGGTCCTGTGGGGACACAGCAGGACTTTTCTGGGCAGTTGGCACAGCTGGACATCCACTTGCAGTGCCGTTGCCCACGCTGTCTGGCTCTCATAATTGTCAGGCTGTACCTTGGAGCCAGTCTGTCTCGGGAAGCTACTCCCATTTCCTACAGTGAGCAAAGTGTGTGGCCTAGGCTGTGAGCCACTGTTCCAGTAGTGTTACAGTTGTGTTGATCATGAATCTGTGTCACAGTGAATCTGAGTGGGGCAGTGCTATGACCTGGGGTGGTAAGAACTGGTTTACTTTGAGGACCCAGTGGGATCAGCAGTTAACTACTGAAGGAATGGACAGAAGAAGTTAGGCACCAAAGGAGCGTCAGGCACAGGGGGTTGAGTGCTGGGCTGTGTGTACTGAGAGCTCTTTCTGAGAGGTCCCCTGGAGTACTGCCTTTGTCCCCCAGTCCCAGGACTCAATTTGGCCTGTCCTGCAGTCTGGGTTTTGTTTTTTGGGTACTTTTTTGGGTTGCCATTGGCCTCTGGGTAGCCTGTCAGGTGGTTTGGATTCCTTTTGGCTTCCTGACAAGTCCTCTGTGGTCACAGCCAAAGTGTGACTGGACAGGTCTCTGACCTGGATGTTCCTGGGAGATGGGAAACTGGTCTTTGAGGTTTGTTTCCTGGACTGTGTTATCTCGGGTAGGTGTGTGACCCCACCACTAAGGGACAAGGAAGGAAGCGTGGGAGGGAGACTGAAGGAGTGTGGGAGATAGAGCTTCAGGTAAGGCCTGGATCAGCTTGGCTCCCTTTGCTAGAACAGAGCGATGGACTATCCTGGGGTTTAGTTTGTATATGCTGGGGCAGCTTTCCATGCAGTGGGACTGAGGGCCTCTGGATGTAGTATGGCTCAGGTAGGAAGGATGGTCATTTAGAAGGGAATGTGGCATGGGCAGATAGGGTCAAGGGTGCATATGGGGACTGAGGAGGTAGGGAGTGGTAGGGATTAAGGCAAGGTGGCCTTCCTATGGCTTCTCTTGTGCTGTATTTCATCTTTGTGGATTAGGCGGATGGGCCTAGGGAGTTTGATCTTGGGAGTGAGTGGTTTTGGGAGTGGATACCTACCTGCCTTAGACCCTTTGCTTTTTTACCTCAGCATACCTCATGGCTTTTCTGTTTGGCAGAAGGCAATTCTGCCTGATAAGTGCTCTGGGAGCTTTGCTTGAAAATGAGGAGGATGGTTTCTACAGAGTTCCTGACAGAATACACTGGTACCTGGGTTCATGAACTTGATTCTTTCCACAGTTCTGGTCGCAAACTGAGTTGGATGAGAACCAAATCAAATTCAGTGGTTACATTCAATGTTGACCTTAATGGGGAAATTTGATTTGGTTCTTGTCCAGTTTATGAGCAGAATCGTAGAGAAAATTGAGTTCGTGAACCGAGATACCATTGTAATAGGGCAGTGATGGAAGAGGGCAGGCTTTCATTTTGTGCTCTTATCTTGTGCTCAGCCTTGTCATAGGACTTTTACCCTTTAATTTAATCCTCAGGACATACCTGTGGGGTCCTGATCTTTTTATCAATCTCTATTGTACAAGTGGCTCAGAGAGGTTAATTCGCATAAGTCACACAGGTAGGAAATGACCTAGTTCTGACAGGTTTGCATAGAAGCCTTGTGCCTTGAGAGGGCTCCTTTTTCTGAGTGATGCTTGGGCTGAAGGACAGCTGAGGTTTTCATTATTATTTTTTGAGACAGTCTTGCTGTGTTTTCCAGGCTGGTCTGGAACTCCCGATCTCAAGTAATTCTCTCTTCTCAGCCTCATGAGTAGCTGGGACTACAGGCCTCACCACCGCACCTGGCTTGAGGTTTTCATTTTGAGTGAGCTCGAGGGTGGTTTCTTTTGGGTTCCCCCTCATTCCCAAGGGCCAGAGGGCAGAGAGGGGGCTGTCTGGGGCATCTTTATCCTTCATCAGAGCTTGTTCCCCTCTGGCATGTTAGAATTATCTACTCCATGGGAACATATGCCTTTGCTGACCAAGTCCAGGAGAGGCCTGTGGGGTGGTCTGGGTGTTGGAGGGTGGGGGGAGGTTGAGCTGATTACCTTCCCTTCTCTTGGAATTCTTTCAGTCTGGCCGAATGAGAGGGACAGCTGCTGGTGTGGGGGCCACTGGTGGTATGGGAGCAGAGTGACCTCGCCATGGATGGGCCCAGCAGGTCAGAGCAAGGAGAGGAGAGACCAAGCCACAGCCTCTGAAGTGCCACTAGGACTGGGCTTGGGTTGCCTTTTGGCTGTGGTAGGTGTACCTGAGCCCCAGAAGGCCAGGTGTGAGCCCCAGGCAGCCCCTGTGCAGGCTGAGGGGAGGGGATTGTTTCCAAAGTCCCACATTCCATGCATGTGTTGACGCTGATAAGGGCAGCAGGGCTGGCTTAGCTGCTTTGGGCAGGAGGGGACTTTGACTTCATGCCCCCAGCAGGCAGCATGCACATCCTGCTTCCTGGTGGAAACCCTCCCCCATGGATCCCTTCTGCCTCCAGGTGCAAATGGCCCACGTCCACAGCCTGTGGAGGCAGGGCAGGGGCAACATTGCTGTCAGGGAGTTTACCTAATAGCTTCTGTAGGCTCTCCCTTTTTTAGAGTATTTGGAGATGCCTTTTTTTTTTTTGGTGGTGCTGGGCATAGAACCCAAGGCCTTCACATCCCTGTCCCCCCTTTTTTTTTTTTTTACTATAAAACAAAACAAAACAAAAAAGTTTTTTTTTTTTTTGAGACAAGGTGGTATGTTCAGGCTGGCCTTAGCTCACTGTGTAGCCCAGTCTAATCTTGAATTTATGGCAATCCTTCTGCCCCAGCCTCCTAAATTTAAAAAATTTTTGAAACAGTTTCACTAAGTCACTCAGGCTGTCCTTAAACTTAAGATCCTCTTGCCTTGGGATTGTTGGGATTGCAGGCATGTGGCACTACTGGCTTGTGGAAGCCATTTGAAATTACACTTCCTTTTATTTGTTTAAAATTTGTTACTCTTAAGGTTGATAGTAGGCTGCTTGCACAGGATTTCAATGTTTTCGTGGGAAGAGGACTTGTGTCAAACGTGTTTCTTTTCAGGCCAGTCCTTAACCTCTTTGGAACTCATTTTTCTTGCTTGTAGAATGAGTTGTTAGAAATATGTGGCAGTGCATACCATCTGTTCTCCAAGAGTTGTTAGCAGACTCCTGGACCCTTTTTATAATATTTTAGAAGTTACTGGTCTTTGCCCAGTATAATACTCACTGCCTGTGGTACACACCCCCAGTCATTCTCTCCACTGTCAGCCAGTGCCTGGGCTGTGATTGCCAGTTTTACATGTGTCTGGGGAAGGCAGTAGAGGTGATTGAATATTAAATCTCAACCCTTGAGTGCACAACTTTTTAGTATTCTGTGTGATAAAGTGGGAAAAATGCAAGGGGTTCTGCTGCTGCAGACTCAAGTACAACAGTGTATCTGGGAAAAGTGCTTCATGTTTGAACTGGGAGCCAAACTAGCTGATTTTTCTTTTCTTTTCTTTTCTTTTTTTTGGTGCCAGGGATCGAACTCAGGACCTTGCGCTTTCGAGGTAGGCGCGGTGCCACTGAGCTAAATCCTCGGCCCAGTGTTCTTTCTCTTTTTTATTTTTTGGTACCGGGGATCGAACTCGGGTCCTTCTGCTTGCTCAGCAGGCGGCGAAACCATTGAGCTAAATCCCCGGCCCTTAGGCCCAATTTTCTTGAAAATGAATTAAGCGAATCTGTTCTTCAAGGGAAACTTTTTTTTTTTTTTGGTCAATGAAAAATTTGAGCTTTTAAGAAAAAATCAGAATGCTGGGAAACATTTATCACCATGAGCCCTGCACTTAGACTTCTCTGATAAGATGAGCAGTGAGGGCAGGCATGGCACATGCCTGTAATCCTAGCACTCTGGGAGGCTGAGGCAGGAGGATTGCAAATTCAAGCCCAGCTTGGGGTGATTTAGAGACTTAGTGAGACCCTGACTCAAATCAAAAAATACAAAAAGGGCTGAAGATATGGCTCAGTGTGAAGGCCCTGGATTCAGCCCCCAGGGTGCCCCCCATCAGCAATAGTAACTTGTGAGGTTTCTTGGTATTTTATTGGTATTTTATAATGAAATGAGACAAATTAACCCAGTCAACCAATAATTTCCAAATGACCAATGATGACACAAAATCCTCTGTAGCTGTGTGTGGTAGTGTATTCCTATATTCCCAGCTACTCAGGAGGCTGAGGTGGGAAGGTCACTTGAGTTTGAGGCCAGCCTGGGCAACGTAATAAGACTGCCATCTTAAGAAAAAAGGAGGGAGGCCTCAGTGGTAGAGAACTTCAAGCATGCACACAGCCCTGAGTTCAGTCTTATACACCACCAAAAACAACAGTTCTCTGGAGGAATGTAAGGTAGACCAATGGATTTAGGCGCAGCCAAATAGTCACTGATAGGATTTTAGATTCTACATTGCAGTTTTTAAGAAACCCACTCATCACACTTTAGTATAGTAATCAAGAAATTGGGCTGGGGCATGGTGTATTGTAGACTGCTTGCCTAGTGTGTGAACTGCTGAGTTCAAGTCCCAGCATCAGAAGAAAAAAAAGACATAACCATGATTAATTTAAAAAGAGAAGCTAGGCTTCTATGCCTGTAGTTGCAGCACTGTGGAGAGCTGAGGCAAGAGGATTGTAAATAATTCAAGCCCAGCCTGGGCAACTTAGTTTGAGACTCTCTGTCAAAAATAAAAAGACTGGGGATGTACCTCAATGAGAAGATCCTAGGTTCAATCCCTAGTACTGTAAAACCAAAACAAAACAAAGGAACTCCACAGCTGGGTTTGGTTGTATATCCCTCTAATCCCAGGGCTCTGGGATGCTGAGGTAGGAGGATCACAAGGTTGAGTCCCACCTGCGCAACTAACTTATCAAGACTCTATCTAAAAATAAATAAATGAAAAGGACTGGGAGTGTAGCTCAGTGGTAGAACAGGCATGTTGACATGAACTAAATTTATTGGGTTTTTTTTTTTTTTTTGAAATAGGGTCTTGAAATGTAGCTCAGGCTGGCCTTGAACTAACTGTAGTACAGGTGTGCGCCACCACACCTGGGTTATTGTTGATATTTTAAATCAGTATTTTTAAAATCAGTTTTTTTAAGTACAGTAACTAGAACAGTGACATATATGGGTACAATAATATCAAATACAGTAACATAAAAGCCACATAAGCAAAAGTTTATCTTTTTCTGACTTTTGTTGTTTGTTTTTGAAACAGTTCAGGCTGGCCTTGAACCCACAATATACCCCAGGCTACCCTTGAACTCAGCAATTCTCTTGGTGCCTCAAGTGCTGGGATTACAGGCATGTGACACTTTGCCTGCCTAAGTCCCAAGTAATTTTTTAAGAATGTTAACATGATTTTGGATCAGTGACGAGGGAGAGCCTCTGCCTCCTTATCCATCTTTTTTTTGTGTATTACTTCATCTTGTCTCTTCTCAGCTTTACCTCTTCCTGACTGGCATTTGCTCATCCAACAGATGCTTCTGAACATACAAGTGGTGCTGCCGTTTGGCTGGTTGGGGCCAGGGCCCTTGACACTGGGTGTCAAGCAGTGGGAGTCTGGGTGGGCAGGAGGGAGATAGGGACAGGACAGAAACACCTCGGCAGCTAGTGCTGATACTTGGCGAGGACAGGTGAAAAGGCAGTTGGGCTTTGATGAGGAAGGGACTCAAAGGGAAAGGTCCTCCCATTGGAGGACACATCCTGCAGGGCGGGACTATGGGAAGGGGCAGGTGGGCTTCGTGCTCCTGAGGGAAGAGCTCTCTGTGCCAGGTCAGAGCATGGACTTTATCCCAGGCCTCAGGAATCCATTGAAAGATTTAAGCAGGGGAAGTGACTTGATGGGTATTTGTGAAAGATAACTCAGGATTTATTGGACTTCAAATCAGAGAAGGCAGGGACTTGGAGGGGCTGCACGGGGGAGTCATGTTCTAGACTTTGGTTCAGAGAGAGAGAGAGAGAGATTGATTGAATAAGGAAGGAACCCAAGTCTTTTACACATGCTAGGTAAGTGCTGTACCACTGAGATAGGTGTTTTAGACTTTCATCTTTTTACTTAGAGTGGCCCTGACTCTGTCATTCCTTTGCCTTTGCATCCAGTCCTTGGAAGGATACCTAGGATTTTCCTGTCCTAGGCAACTCCTGTTGGGTTGGGTTAGGCATGCGTGCTGTCTTGGTATGGAGGCCCCAACTTCTTTTGCTATGTATTTATGAGGACAGGGTGATATATGTTCTGGGTTATTTGCTGTGGGAACTGAGCCCTCCAAAGCCTTCATCTGTGTGTTGTTGCTGCAGTTGCCCAACACCGTGGCTCTGAGGAATTTACTGGTGGTGAGAAGGAGGTGCTCTGGGAGGGTCCCTCAGCTTTAGCCTCTTGGCTCCTTCCTGGATCAGGAATGCGCACCCCCCCCCTTCTTTTGGGACTTCTGCACAGAAGGGGGGGCTCAGTGTCCTTAATACACCTAGTGATTAAGCTCTAAGAAGTTATTTACAAAAATAATAACCAGATGATATAAATTACATGTATATACATACACATCTTAAATACAGGAATAGTGGAAAACCCACTATGAAATCAATAGTGGGGTCCTACTAATTAGTATACCCTACCTAGCCCCCCCCATCAACAAGTAAGAAGCAGCCTCCCTCAGTCCCTTGGACACCCACATTCTCTCCTCCACCTTCATTCTCTCCTCCCTAAAAGCCACTATTCTGAATTGTGAGTTAACCTTTCCCTAGCTTTTCTTTGTCATTTCCTGCAACTGTCTGGATCCCAAAACATTGGGCAGCTTGTTTTAGCTGGGTTTGTGCTCCACATACAGAACTGAACACTGTACACCCTGGAGAGACTGACCACTTTGTGACTGTGACTGTGTTTTTTGTGTTCCTGTTCCCTGCTTAGAGAGTTCTGTGATAGTACTATTCCACACATAACCACGTGTCCTACCAGCAGTGACATTTGGTAGTTTTCACTTTTTATTTTTGCTGTTTCCTAAGTAGTCCACTTTCCACCCTTGAGTTATTTTCCTCCAGGCAGATAAGTGCTTGTTTATTTTATTTTCTGTCCCCAAACTGTTTCCTTAATGCTAAATAATCCTTCCTGCACTACTGACATTGAATTTATTTGTTTATTTTTGTTTTGTACCGGGGATGGAACTTGGGACCTTGTGCCTGGGAGGCAGGCGGTGGAACCACTGAGCTAAATCCCTGGTTCCTGGCATTGAATTGAAAAAGTACTGTACAGTGAAACTGAGCATTCCCATCCTGCCCAAGTCCCAGTGGGGCTCCAGTCCCTGTGTGGAGCTATCAGCTTCTCCTTTATTAGACTCTTTCAAGTTAGCTGCTGGACAGGTGAGACCTCTTTGTTAATTGTCCCACCTGAAGGCTTTTGTGGCTCAGGGTCATAGATTATAATATTTTCCACAGCAGTTCCTTAATTTTATCCTTTAAAATTGCTTTCTAGCCAGGTGTGGTGGTGCACACCTGTAATCCCAGCACTTGGGAGTTCGAGGCCTCCTGGGGCTACATATTGAGACCTTGTTTCCAAAAAAAAAAAAAAAAAAATTGCTTTCTAAGCTTTGATGGGTGCCTAAGATATCTCTAACTTGATTTCCCCCCACTTTCCTATTTTTAGTAAAAAACTTGATCCTTGATCTTTGGCTGTAGCTTCTGAACCATTTGTTTGAAGCACTGGAGATGTGGGGTGGATTACCCAAGCAGAACTGTGGGCTGCTTCCTTCTCGCTAGCAGTTTGTTTTGACCTCAGATTTCTGAGGACCTTCCTTATTTTCTTGACTTCCTCCCTTTGATATACCCAAATGCTTGCTTGAGATCCTGGCTGGGCGTTCTTTGGTGTCCTACTATTTGGATCTCTTCTGCCCAGCTCTTGAGTTTGCTGTTCTTTCAGGATCTGAGAGCCCCTCCTTGTCCCACTCCCAGTGTGAGACCTAGGATGATTAAAGAACATTTTAGGGTGGTTTTTTTCATCTTTAGGTGGCTGAGTCTGCTCCTAATAAAAAAATTTTCAAGTGGTCTCAAGGTTTCCTGTGAGTTCCTCTTCAGGACACACTCTTGGACTTTTGACATGTTGCCAGCTTCCTGCCAGTATTCTACCTCTTGTGATGTGGTTGTTACTATTTGAAGGTTCAGGGGCTGTCTTGGACTGGGTCTACTTGGTAGACCATCATCCAAAAGTGTCTATGCACTGTATGGAATTGAAGTGCGTCCTATGGAGAAAGTGTGCATAGCTCTAAGAATTCAGTGAACATGCTTGTGTAACCAGCATTCAGATTGAGAAACCAGCCCAGAACCCTTCTGTGAACCCTTTGCAGTCTCTTCTAATGCTCCTCTTTACAGCTAGGGCTGGATTAGTATTGCCTGCTTTTGAAATTACGTAAGTGAAACTGTACCTCATAGTTTCTTTGCGTCTGGCTTCTTTCTTCAGCAGTGTTTTTGAGAGATTCATCTACTCTGTGTTGAATGTGAGTAAAACAAATTAATCAGCTGTTTTTGACCTCTACACAGCTCATTTCATGTCATTCAGCCTAAATATGTGGTGCTGTAGTCCTCCTGCCTTAGCTTCCTGTGCAGCTGGGATTACAGGTGTGTGCTACTGTGTCAGCCATTCCTAGTCTTATTTTAAAATAGACCCCTGTCTCTCAAATCTGGGGAATGTTCTTTTAGTCTTTGTTGGCTAGTTAAAATCCCATCATTATTGTTTGGCATGGAATTTTCATGTTTTTATTTTTTGCTGCCAAGACAAAAGACTCAAGATGCATGCCATCTCAGTTTTGTTCTGGCCAGAGGGTCACACTGCCGTGCAGCAGGGCACTATCGTTTTTTTAATGCCAGCTTGCCCCAGAACTTTTACCATTCTTGGACAGAAATGTGGGTGAAGAGTTAGCAGCCACTCTTTTCTTGGGGGGGAACTTATCTACATTGGGGAATGGTTCATCCTATGTTTTTGGTCATTGGAATGTTAGCTTTTATGAAGTAATGGTGATAGAAGATGATAGGGTTTTTGTTTTTTAATTCTTTAAAGTCTCTACTTGGCATAAGAAATTGTTAGCTACCAGGATTGGTTTTGAGATTGGGAAAGTGGAGAGTCTGCCTCCTGGAGCTGTGGGCTAGGCAATTGCCATGACTCACCTGTGACATGTACCTCCCTTTGGGGCTCAGTTACCTCATTGGAAGGATGTCCCCAGGCAGGTGAGATGATTATGATAGTCCCTGAGTGGCCCAGGTTTCCCTGTGCCCTTTTAACTCTGTGAGTGTGGAATTTCCACCTATTTACTGCTGTACTGTCATTGCATTTCCTTCTTCCCTTCCTCATGGATCTGTCTTTCTTTGTCTCTCTTTCTCTGTTTTTGGTTCTAGAGATTGAATCCAGGACCTCTCACATGCTAGGCAAGTGCTCTAGCACTGAGTTACACCTCCAGCCTGTAGAACTGTTTCTTTATCCATTGCCCACGCCTCTTCTCTGCTGAGGGTTTGTTGTTCAGAAACCTTCCCCCAACCTGTAACCGCTATCCTGGCTCCAAGGTGCCTGGCTGTAAGGCTGGACCTCACTGTCTCATCTGTTTCATGTTCTAGGTCTGCCATTTATGGTTACCACTTGCTGGGATTGTTGACCTTGTTGGGAAATGTGTCTTCCTTTTGGGGTTTTTTCTTCTACTTAATGTCCCTCAGTTGAGCACTTTCTGCTTGCAAAACATTTGGCTTTCCAAGCAGTAGAAGGCTCATTCCCCACCCGGCACTTCTCATTGTGAGTGCACATTGCTTCTCCAGGGGCTAAGATAAGATTGGAGCTCTATTTGGTATCTCCAAGTGGGATCTGGGAATCTTCATTTGTAAAGGGCTCCTAGGTGATGTTGCTGCTGGTCCTTGGGCCACACCCATGAGCAAAAGGTCGGGGGTTTGGGGCCATAGAGGCCTCTGAGAAGCACATACTGGACTGTCTTGCCTCTCAATTTCTACTTTGTCTTTGCCTCGGAGGGATGGCAGCTACCCCCTGCTCTGCTGTCCTGCCAACTTCTTGGTACTTCCGTGCTATAGCTCCCCATGCATCTTTTAGCCATAGCTCAGGCCCCTCCCAGGAGGTCAGGACAGTGTGGACACAGTTTGGAGGTAAGCCTGGTTTCCCTAATATTCCTTACATTCTTCAGTTATTCCTCATCTTCAAGTACCTCTCCCGAAAGTGTGCACAGCCAGGCAGGACCAGGCCTGGGCCTTCTCTGGGACAGCATCAGCAGGGAAAATCTAACTGGTCCAACTCATGACTGGCTTCGAAGCCAGATATGGTGGTACACACCTGTAATCCCAGCTACCTGGGAGTCTGAGGCAGTATTGCAAGTTTTAGTTCAGTCTGGACAATTTCGTGAGACCCTATGTCAGAATAAACATTTTAAAAAAGGGCCAAGGATGTATCTCACTGGTAGAGTACTTGCCTAGCACGCATGAGGCACTGGATTTAATCGCCAGCACCACAAAAAAACAAAGCCAGGAATGGTAGAAGAAGGGGATGAGGCTGTGCTTTTAGGGGGTGCAAGGTTCGGGGGCCACAGGGCCTGGTGGGGTACTGCACTTTACTCTCAAGAGGGAACAGCACAGGGCCAGGCCAGCACATGCCTATAATCCCATCACTCAGCAGGCAGAGGCAAGAGGATTGCCATGAGCTCGAGGACAGCCTGGGCTACATAGTGAGTTTAGGGCTATCCTGAACAAAGTGAGACCCTGTGTCAAAAAAAAAAGAGCACATAGGGGTCGGTGGTTAGGGTAATAGGCAGAGCTCAGCTCAGAGTGGGCAGCATGAGTCTCCAGTAGGGCCCCAGGGCTTTCAGGATGGGTTTGGAGAAGTCATCGGAGCTTGGATGGATGCTATCTCTTGCTTTGGGCAACAGAGATGGCCTGAGGTGAAGGAAAAGGCCAGTAGATCCTCATCACCACATCGCCAATGTGCTGAGTGGAACCCAAGTGTTTGTTTCATAGAAGCTTCCGTGGAGATAGGGCTGGGGTCCTGGTGTGTACAGAGCCTGTTGCTTTCCAGGAGGACAGTCTGGGAGCAGAGCCAGGAGTGCCTGGCCAGCATCCAGACCTGGGCTAGATTACATGGCCAGGCTTGCCCAGAGTGGTGTGCCCCATCCACCACCAGCCCATGCCTGGTGGCATGGCAGGAAGTCACTGAAACTGGAGTTGTTCTTAGCTCCCCAAAGCAGACTGCATGATGAGGCTCCACCTTGTCCCTTCTGGTAGAGCTGGTCCTGTGCCCGCACAGTGAGTTCAGGAGAACACAGCCCAGGTGAGGCTCTGCTGGTGCTGGGGTGGGAGAGCAGCTGCCTCAGCTCCTGTGAACAGTTTGGTAGTCAAATCGTTCCATGAGCCTCATCACTGGTCCTGTGTCAAAGTAAGGTGAGGAAGGCTGACCATAGCCTTGAAGTGAGGCTTTGAGTCCTCACTACTGCCTGCTTGTTTTTGTCACCTTGAGCAAGTTGCTTAACCTCCAAGAACATTTTCTTATCTGCAACTGGAGGTGGAGATAATACTTCTCACGGGGCTATAGGAGGCTTCAGTGAGACCAGATCTGTTGAATGACACCCCTAACCCCTGTCATACAGACCGAGGACACTGCATAGGCTATGGTGGAGGGTAGTGACGGGCAGGGCTTCATGGAGGAGGACCCTGGGATGAAGGAACAGAATGAATGGAGTCTTCTGCTCCGGCCTGGCTGTTGGGTCCAGCCTGGGCCTTGGGGCTCTTCTGGATCCCGAGCTGCTTTGTCCCTTCCAGGCAGTCTCTACTCTGCTTTGGGAGTGCTTACCCTTTGCAGCCACACCTATTCGGGCCACACCTGGAACATGAAGTGAACATAATTGGGGGTTGGTGTTGGTGTGGGACCAGGGCTTATGCTGCCCTCAGATTCAGATTTAGGGGTAGCGGTGGATGTTCAGTATCCTCTCTGACACTAGTCAGATATGCTTAAACCTCTGAGAATGGAAGCTGCCTGTTGGCTGTGCTCTTCCTGGCATGTCTTATCCTTTCTGTCTGGCAGAGGTGCTTACTCTCAGCTGTCTTCAGTGCCAGCAGAGGGTTCCTGTTTTGCTCTACTTCTGGGTAGGCATTCCTTTCTGGAAGCAGCCCTCTCCATTTAGTTCTTTTTTTTGGTACCAGGGATCGAACTCGGGACCTTGTGCTTGTGAGGCAGGCGGCAAAACCACTGAGCTAAATCCCCGGCCCCTCCACTTAGTTCTTTGGGGTGGGCTGGCCTGGAGCTTCTCAATCCCCCAGGCCTCCTGCTGGAAGTTCCCTTCTGAGGAAGTGAGGGATGGTCACCAGGGAGGGAGGTGGGATGAGAAAGTGTCCTGGAGAACTGAGTAGGAGGCCTCCTCAGGAAGGGTTCCCTTCGCTGCCCTTTACCCTTTTCACCAGGCCTCTTGGTTGGCCTTGAGGCAGGAAGAATTCCAGTCCAGGTGCCCGCAGTAGCCTCCAGGAGGGCTCATTCCTGCCTCAGGGATCAAGCATTGAGTGGGAGAAGGGTGAGAAGTATCATGTGGCCTGAAACCACGCCCTGAGCTTGGTCTTTACTGGTGGCCTGGTGGGATATACTTTTGTCTCAGATGAAGGACCGCCAGCCTGGTGTCCAGAGGGGAACCCCAAGGAGGCCCAATAACTGAAGCAGTTCAGAGTGGGCAGCCTGTGGAGTCCAAGGTTCTGGGCAAGGTTGGTGTCCAGGCTGAGGTGGGGTGGTGCCCATTGGAATGAGGGGGTGGGGGTGGAGTTCTCTTCATAAGCAAGGATTGCATTCCTTTTTCATCGCCTTGGAGAGATGCTGAGCCACAGCATGTTCTCCTGCCCATTGGAAAGAGAAACCTGGAGGTAGCCTGGACCAGCCCCCCTACCCCACCAGCCTGAGGCCGTATGGACTGTCAGAGCTAGACATAGAGGCGGGTAGGGGATCTCTGTCCCCATGGGATCATGGATGGGTGAGTGCCCTAATAGAGTGCCACTCTGAGGGTCGGGAGACAGTGAGGTGGGTGTGGGAAGCCACAAGCCCTGTCCTCTGCCATCCTCATTGGCTATTCATAGGATGTCTGTGGGGGTGTGGGTAAAGGGATCAAGGGTTTGTGGAGAAGTAGGTGGACATGGAGTGTGTCTTGGGCCTGGGGTTTTGATTGCCCTCTGGAGACACTAAGGGCTGCCCAGTCAGGAAGAAGCTGGAGGAACTGTGGCTGCTCTGCTCACATGAGCTGCTTTCCATGTGCCCTTGGGCTCTGTGCCTATTGAGAAATGGATACTGAACCCTGCATTGGCATCACAGGTGGGCTGGAAACCAGCAACAGGAGAGGTGTGCATCCCCATGGCTGAAGATGACCTAACCCAGGTTGTCTTCTCTTGTAAGGAGGTGAGAGGTGGGTGGGTGCTGGCATGAGGGCTCAGATAAACTGGGAAGATGAGAGGGGCATCTGCTTGGTCACCTGGGGAAGGTGTAGTACACAGGCTTCTGAGCCGCCGAGCCCATGAAGGTTAAAGAATGAAGCACATAGAAAGGGGCAGTGTGGCGGGGCGAACAGCAATGTCCAGTAAATAGTAGTTGGTGTTGTGTCCAGGAAGGAAGGGAAGGTAACCCAGTCATTTTGTTCTACCATGTCTTTGTTCAAGGTGAGAGCTGGTCCTTGCCTTCTGAGGTCAGTCTCTGTGGGGTCCATCCACAGGGAATCTGGAGCTGGGGTTTCCTAACCAGGGGCACAGTTTCTGTGCCCCCCTTTCTTGTACCTTCCCTGGGTCCTTTGAAAGTTTTGTACCTGGGAAAGAGTAGGTCAGTCATGATGAACCTTTTAAAGCTTTCAGTAATACAGCCCGCTGAGGCACGCATGCCATAGGTTCACCACCACTAGGCTAGGTCACAGCCCTAGAGAAATATCTGGTCAGCTTGAGAGCCCTGCTCTCAAGTCTTGCTGTTCCACTGCTTCAGATCCTGGATATCCTGGGAGCCAGTGGTCTGGGGCTGGACTTGCTCTCCTTGGGCCGACAGCCACACTGTTGGGGTCTCCTTACAGTGGCTGCTGGGTAGCAGCCTGTATTCTCATCCTGGGCGCCTGCTAGGGTTGGGAACCAGCCTCTGTATTGGGGTTCTCTGCAAGCACCCACAACCATGTTTCCAGGTCCTTGGCACTCCCCCAGGCATGGTGTCTCCAGGGTAGGTATCTGGTAGAGAGTGGGTAGAGTACTCTGGCTGTCTTGTCGTTTGGATTAGGAAGAAAAGAGCAGTGCTTTGTAGGCTGCAAGGTACCACATAGTTGGGTGTGGCCCCCTCTCTTCAGGTGAGGATAGATCGTCACTTGTAGGCAGACTTGGCCACCCTGGGTGTGGATGGCAGGCAGGGCAACATTGTGCTTCTGTGAGCTCTCCACAGGGCACCCAACTGTGGTTGGTCACTCCACCCCCGACCCCTATGGAAGGAGCAGGGAGGTTAGCCCTCCTCTATTCTGCTGGGAGTCGTGTCTGGCACAGCCTAGGGCCTGTGCCTCCTTGGCTGGAAGACCTTGGTCAGTCACTCAGCTTAACCTGGGTTGGTGAATTCCCAGGCAAGACACGACAGTGACACTGGCATTGAGTACTTACGGAGGGCATTCCCACCCCTGAGGTGCTCAGGTGACCCTGAATCCTTTTCTGCCGTTCATTTTCTGGTGTACAGTAGCTGGTCAGACCCCTGTCAAGGGTGGTTGCAGGGTCTGTGGGCACTGAGGCAGAAGTCACTGAGTGATATGTTGCCAGGACTCTGGCTGACCCCACGTTGTGAGGGGAGCGAGGCAAGCAGCAGGTGGGTTGGCCTAGGCTTCCTGGTGGGTAATTGGCTGGCTCACATGCCACCTGTGATTTCCTGTGGGTCCTTAGGGGCTGTCCTCACTAGTGTTCTTGTGACCTCTGCACCCTTCCAAGACTGGGCTCTGCTCTATCTCTTGACAAAGTCTTTTACCTACTCTTGGGTGAGGAGACCCAGGCCTGGTCCTCATTAAATTTGGAGCTTTTGGTTCTGTACCACCAGAACTGGTTTTGTTGCTCTTTGGGACTTTGGTGGAATCCTGAGCCAACCATTTGCCCCTCTTTCTGCCCCTACCCCCCAACCCCCACCCTGCTTACACTTCTGCTCCATCTGAGGGAAGCTGGGCCAAGGGCTGGAGAGACAGCTGGCAGCCTGAAGCTGAGGCCTCTCAGCCTCAGGCCCGCACCCGGGTCTGGTCACATTCCTGAGGGACCTGCTGAGCCTCCCTGGCCCTGGGGGTTGGGTGGAGGAGGGGCGGGCAAGGATGGGTTCCAGGCTGCTGTAGCCCCCTCCCCCACTCCTGGCTCCATTCCAAGGAAGCCCAGGCTGGCTTGAGTGGGGTGCCAGAGACCCAGAACACTAAGATCCCCCTCCTGGAGCACCTAGAGCTTTGGGGGAAGAAAGGCCTATGCTCATCTGGCAGCAGCTGCCAGCTGCTTTGGCGGGCTGGTAGTGAAAGGCCAGCCTGCAGCTGGGGCAAGCCTTCGGGCGGTGAAACCACCAGAGAGGGGAGGCCATGTGGTCAGGCTGGGCAGGAGGGGGCTGGGCCCTCTGGGGAAGAGAAGATCTGGGAGGGAAGGAGGCAGGGAAGCTAGGGGCGGTTGAGACTGGTTCTTATAAATAGGCTTTGCACAAGTGGCTCCAATTTTGACCTTTTGTTATGTAAATGTGGGCAGCCTGGGAAGGGCCTGCCTGGGCCTCCTGCCACCTCTCTGCAGCCTGACTAGAATTGTGTTCCTGCCACCAGTACCTCCAGACTAGGTGGCCTTTGAGGAACCCTAAATCTCCAAGCCACATGTTGGGAAAGTAGTGAATACCCTCTCCGCTTCTCAGATCTGCTCTTGGGCTCCTCAACCCTCTTGCCGTTGGGTGTGATTATAGGGCACTGTGGCCACTGTCTCTTGCTTGGCAGCTCCTAGGTATCCTACGCCACATAGAGTCCCTGACCTTTCTGGGAGTGAGGGATCCTGGGAGGCTACCAGTTGCCTGTCCTTCATAGTCTCCTCTTCATCCCTCCCTCCCTTGCTGATGCCTGTCTGAGTAACCATCTGTCTTCTCCCCAGGTGACCAGGCATTGATGCACCCCCAGGAAGCCCACGCACTCAAGGAGGCTGTCCCCTCTGGCTGCTGCTCACATGGTTTCTGGGCCCCTGGCACTCCGGTAGGCCGAAGGGGAGCCCTGGGGGAGGGAGGATGGCTGTCTACTCCTTGTCCCTGGGGCTTTCTGGGTAGTGCGTGCAGCCCTGCAGCTTTGGCCTGGCCAGTGATCCTTTGTGTGCATGCAGTACTGGATGATTTGGAGGAAGCAGCCCCTCTGTTAAGCAAAACACTGTGCAGGGTAAGAGGAAGAGCAGGGAAATACACAGTGGGCCTTGGAAAGATGGAAATGGTCCCCTCCCAGGGTAGAAGGACCAAGGCTGCCGTCAGAGGTGCCCAGGACAGTTCTCAAGGCCAGCCTTAGTACCAATGCAACTCCCAACTGAGGGAAACAGCACCACCAGCCCCATCTTCTTACCCCTTACCGCAGAGGAAGAGATGAGGTCCATGGCTGGGGAGGGCATACCAGTGCCCAAGTGGCAACCTGAGGCCAGCCTGGCCACAGGCTTCCATGGGACAGGGATCCATGGAGATGGGCACTTTCTCCACTGGTTTATGGCTGCTAGCAATGGAGCAGCAGAGCCCATAACATGAAGCTGTAATTTCTGTTCCCTCCAGCCTGTCGGGTAGTTCCCACAAGCAGCCCTGACCCCTCCCACTCAAGGTCCAGTTTCTATAAGTAGCTGAACCTGCTCCAAACCTTACTACCACCGGGACCTCTTATTTTCCCCCACAGTGGCAGAGCCTTGGAGGGGATTGTGTCCACCCTGCCCTCCTTTCCCATGATACAAATGTTCTCCCCCAACCCCTCATCTGCTCTTGTTTGTAGACAGAGGGAGAAACCCAGTATCATATGTACCCCAAAGTTCCAGAGCTCACTACTAATAAATGTGGGTAGGACACACTAAAAGCTAGCACTCACGAGCTTCACAGCAAGCACCTGCTATACCTGCCACTCGCTCAGGGAGAGGACTTGGCCGAGCCAGGCCAGGCTAAGCAGCTTAGAAAGGTACTCAAAGGCTGAAGATTTCAGGAACTAACCTACCTCCACTCCTTATACCCCACCAGCCTTGCAGGCACAGAGAACCCAAGATGTGCCGTCCATACTGGGACCCAGAACAATGCCAGTGCTGGCTCTGCCAGCACCCAGGGCACCTGGTTCCCCACGCTTGGCAAGGGGACAAGTGAAGGGCAGGAGAACCAATGGGTGCATAGTAGGCCAGGCAACCCCACTCACCATCACTGCACCAGTAGGCTAGTGAGTTTCTATGGAAACCAAAGGCATTTATGTGTTTACGCGCGCACACACACACACACACACACACACACACATACACACACGTGCGCGCGCGTACATACTGGGGATTTAAGCCAGGGCCCTCACATTGAGCTACATACCCAGCCATTTTTATTTTTATTGAAAAAAAAATTTATTTTCCCATTTTATTGGTACATTTTATGTGGGAAAAAAATTTTTACCAGCTGTTCCCCAGACAAAGGTCCACTATCTAGAATATACAAAGAACTAAAAAAAATCAGACCTCCCAAATCTAAAGACCTAATCGAAAAATGGGCATCTGAAATGGACACCTCTCAGACAAAGAAGCAGAAGTAGCAAATAAACATATGAAAAAATGTTCAAAATCAGTGGTCATTCGAGAGATGCAAATGAAAACAACGCTGAGATTCCACTTCACCCCAGAAAGAATGGCTGCTGTCATGAAATCAACCAATAACAAATGCTGGTGATGCCCAGCCATTTTAAAATTTTGAAATAGGGTCTTGTTAAATTGTCTAGGCTGTGTTGGAACTTGTGATCCTCCTGCCTCAACCTCCCAGAGTGCTGGGATTATAGATGTGCACCACCATGCCTGGCTTATTACATAATGACCTCAATTATCTGTGCCAGCCTTGGTGGCAGGGGCCAGCTGACAGTTTCCCAGACTCAGATGGTGGCTGGTCTTCCTAGAAAGGGTGTAGGGCTAAGGTTGTTTTAGAGGTACCCTAGTGGAAAGCAGAGGTTGCCAACCAGGGGCCAGCAAATGTGTTTGATTTGGCCAATATAATATTTGTAAAAAACTTTCTTTTAGCATAAAGAGATTATACATGAATATCTGGATTTCAAGTTTGGAAAGCTGGGAAGATCAGCCCTGTGAGTCTGTTTGCCTAAGTGGGACCAGTCAAGGGCTTCTGTACCCCTAGAGGGGCCTCTGCTTTTCTAATTCCATAGCCACCTGCTGGTTATTTTTGAATCCCCTGCTTATCCCTGTGGTCCTGTGATTTACTCCTTTGGTGTGTACCTGGGTTGTGAAGTCAAATTCAAACCCCAGTTTGCTTGGAACCTTCATAGCTCTTGACCTCCATTTTCTCCTTAGTGCAGATGGCTGGGGGGATTGCTTTGTTTTTTGTCAGACAGCTTGAGTCCTTGGTTAGGTGATGCCTGCACAGTGCCTGTACCCTGTGGACTCTCCCTGAGGGGGTAGGACTGATTCTGGGTTCCATTCCCAGGTCAGTGTCATGGCCCCTTTGGATGCCACTGAGAACCCTGCCCTGCCCCAGGGCCCAGGCACTAGTTTAACATGCATACGCCTATTCTTGCCTACAGGTGGTACGCGTGGGCAGGGCGTGGGGACATGGGGCCCGACATGGAGCTGCCCAGCCACTCAAAGCAGCTCCTGCTGCAGCTGAACCAGCAGAGGACCAAGGGCTTCCTATGTGATGTCATCATCATGGTGGAGAACTCCATTTTCCGGGCCCACAAGAACGTCTTGGCTGCCAGCAGCATCTACTTCAAGTCCCTGGTCCTGCACGACAACCTCATCAACCTGGACACAGACATGGTCAGCTCCACGGTGTTCCAGCAGATCTTGGACTTCATCTACACCGGCAAGCTGCTGCCCAGCAACTGTCCTGCTGAGCCCAACTTCAGCACTCTCCTCACTGCTGCCAGCTACCTCCAGCTGCCTGAGTTGGCAGCCCTCTGCCGCCGCAAACTCAAGCGGGCTGGTAAGCCCTTTGGCTCAGGACGGGTGGGAGCCACCAGCATGGGGCGGCCACCCCGAAGCCAGCGACTGTCCACAACCTCTGTCATCCAGGCTCGGTATCCAGGGCTCGTGGATGGGCGCAAGGGGGCCCATGCACCCCAGGAGCTTCCCCCAGCCAAAGGCTCAGATGACGAGCTCTTCCTTGGTGGCTCTACCCAGGAGAGCACGCACAGCCTGGGCCAGGGGGTCTGTCCAGCCAGTGGGGAGATGGGCCTGGGGGGTTGCGGTGGCAGCACCAACGGGAGCAGTGGGGGCTGTGAGCAAGAGCTGGGCCTGGACCTATCCAAGAAGAGCCCACCCCTGCCTGCTGCCACCCCTGGGCCCCACCTCACGCCTGATGACCCGGCCCGGCTGAGTGACAGCCAGGAGGGCTCACCCCCCTTGTCCGCTGCCCTGCCTGTTGCCAACAGTGCCTCTTACACTGAGCTGGGTGGCACCCCTGATGAGCCTATGGATTTGGATGGAGCCGAAGACAACCACCTGAGCTTGCTGGAGGGGCCAGGCGGGCAGCCTCGGAAGAGCCTCCGGCACTCGGCCCGGAAGAAGGAATGGAGCAAGAAGGAGCCTGTGGCTGGCTCCCCTTTTGAGCGGAGAGAAGTTGGGCCCAAGGGCCCCTGCTCTGGAGAAGAGGGCGAGGGGCTTGGGGACAGGGTTCCCAATGGCATCTTGGCTGCCAGTGTTGGTGGGGGTGGCCCCAGTGTGCCCTATGGGGAGCCTCCATATCCCTGCAAAGAAGAAGAGGAAAACGGCAAGGACGGGAGCGAGGACAGTGGGCAAAGTGGGAGTGAGGGGGGCAGTGGCCATGCTGGTGCTCACTACATGTATCGGCAGGAGGGCTATGAGACCGTGTCATACGGGGACAACCTGTATGTGTGCATCCCCTGCGCCAAAGGTTTCCCCAGCTCTGAGCAGCTCAATGCCCATGTGGAGACGCACACGGAAGAAGAGTTGTTCATCAAGGAGGAGGGAGCCTATGAGACAGCAAGCTGGGGTGCTAAGGAAGAGGCTGAGGACCTATCTGCGCCCAGCGCAGCATACACAGCAGAGGCTCGGCCCTTCAAGTGCTCGATCTGTGAGAAGACCTACAAGGACCCAGCCACTCTGAGGCAGCACGAGAAGTCGCACTTGCTGACGCGGCCCTATCCCTGTGAAGTCTGCGGCAAGATGTTCACACAGCGTGGCACCATGACACGCCACAAGCGGAGCCACATGGGCCTGAAGCCATTTGCCTGCAATGAATGTGGCATGCGCTTCACCCGCCAGTACCGCCTCACCGAGCACATGCGTGTACACTCAGGCGAGAAGCCTTATGAATGCCACCTCTGTGGGGGCAAGTTCACCCAGCAGCGTAACCTGATCAGCCACCTGCGCATGCACACCTCCCCCTCCTAGAAGCCAAAGACCCGTGGACGCCCTCTCATACTCACCACCCGGGAACCCACAGAGAAGCAAGGCGGCACGGCAGAAGGGACCAGAGCCCAAGGTCCAGCTGTAGGCACCTGGTGGCCCCTCTGGCCCAGCCTCCCTACACTCAGAGCTTTAATCAACAGTCTGTACCAAGAGAAGCCAAGAGGAGGGAAGCCAGAGGGCCCACCCCTGCGCATGTGGTGCTGGTGACCATTCTACCTCCCTGTCCCACCCAGGGTCCCAGCTCCCTGCAGGGCCTGCCGCAGAGCTGGTGGGAGTGGGTCACATGGGTCTCACTGGGACCTAGTCCCTTTCCTGCAGGCTGGGTTGGGGAAGGGGAAGTGTGTGTGTTGGGCGGGATCCCCCTCCATGCTGGTGAGGGACAGGGTTGCCTCTGGCCAAGGGTGGTATCTGGAGCAGGCCCCTACCCGGCAGGGACCGTGTCTGTGTGCGTGCACGTGTGCTTGTGTCTGTGTGGGTGTGTCCGACCCTAGCTCTGAGAGGAGCAGGTGTTGAGGGGACAGCTCCTTCCCTCCTTGAGCCAGGGTGGCATTGCTCACTGGCGCTGGGACAGTCAGGGTGACCCCACCGCCTGCCTCTACAACTAAAGAGCCCTCTGGGCCTGTGTTGCTGTTATTCCTACTGATCTGTTCCTTTTTTGTTGTTACTCTGTTTTGTTTTGTTTTCCTTTTTGAATTTTGAATTCTGTTTTTTAAACCAAAACAAACAATAGTTTATTTCTTCCTGCCTCTTTGGGGCTGAGCCTGGGTCTGCAGACTGAATGTAACCGGGCCAGCTGCCTCTCCCTGTCCTCTCCCCAGCTCTGGCAGGTGCTATGGGGTACAGCAGTAAGCCCATCTCTCCAGGCCCGAAGCCCTTCTGGCCCAAAGGCTTCCATGGTCCCCAGCCTTGCCTGGGCCACCTCAGGAGAGCGTGCTTTTCCTGTAGTTTCCGAGGAATAGTCTTTGTCTAGAGGTACTTGCTTTTTATTGAGAAAGCCCCGTGTAACATTTGTGGGACTGTTGGAACTGGAAGGTCTGGGGGAGGGGGGAGGCTGGCCTCAATGCCAGAATCGTTGGTACTTGGATTTTTCATTTCTGTGTGTATGGGTGTGTCGTGTGTGCTGTGCGTATGGACAGATGTTTCACTTTCCTGCCTCGCTGAACAAGGTGGAGAGACTTCTGACCTTTTGCTACCTCTTGAATTCACAGAAACAGTATGTTGTTCATGGGCAGTTGAGGCCTAGATGCTTTTCTTTTCCTCTGGGGGGAGTGAGCCGGGCTCGGGCTGGCCTGAGCACCCTCCTGGGTTGGACGCTATCCTCGGGGCACCCACTGCTCACTGAGCCCGGGTGAGAGTTGAGAGTCCCTGGTATGGGGCAGGCTACGGGGCAGGTACAGGGCATCTGAGCAAGAGAAGCTAGGAGGGGAGGGGACAGGTCTCAGCAGCTCCCTGCCAGGGCCAGGATGAGGTGGAAGTGAGCCCCCTCCCATCCTGTCCCCTCACCTTGAGCTTAGAGCAGCAGCCTCCGCCTGGCCAGTGAGGTGTCCGGAGGAGGTGACCAAAGCAAGGGGAACAAGGATCGGCGCCTCTGAGCAGGCCTGGCCCCCAGCCACTCTGGTAAGAGTCTGGCCATCACTCATGGGCTGTTTTGTTGCCCCTTAACCATGGCCTTCTCAGTCAGCTTCAGTACTTCCATGGGCCTCCACTGGGCTCCAGGCCAGACCGAGGTTGCCATGCTTGGTCCCAACGTCCTCGGCCAACTGGAGCCGCACGGCTGGGCCAACAGGCTTTATCTTCTTCATTCTGTTTCATGTTTTTCTTTTCTTTTTTCCTTTCAATTTTAAGTTCAGACCAAAAAATTCCAGAGTCATCCCCTACCCCCAGCCCTCCAAAGACCGTCCAGCTGAAAACAGCCTGAGTTCAGGGACCTGAGTGGTGAATGATGTGTTCTTGGGAGTGAGGGAGCTCTGGCCACATGAGGAGGGCTCCTGGCTAAGCCCTCCACGTGGTGTCCTCAGCTGGCCACTCTTTGCTTTGGGTGAGAGACATAAAGAACTGGACCCTGGGTCTCAGTTCCAACAAGTCAGGCTGAGCACCTGGCAGAGGAGACTCCTGGGCTCCACCCCACCCAGTGAGGAGGCTGAGCTGTGCCTAGCCCCCTGCTCTCTGACCCCACCCCACCCATCAGCACTTAAGCCACACGACACAAAGTCTGTACCGCACGGGAATTGTGCACACGCCTGGCCGCGTGCGTGGCCTCCCGGGCCGTGGGCAGCCACATCTGTGAGGTGACTCAAAAGTAGGTGATTCCTCTGCAGAACTTCAGGGACTGGGAGCAAAGCCCCCTCACTCAACGACGTCTGTGCGACATAGTATTGTACCCACCTTAGTATTGTATCAAGCCTTTTCTGTATTTTAATGAGAAAGCAAAACACTAGTTTCCTATTTAAGATTTTAAGGGTTTACGGGGCGGGGTGGGGTTGACACAACACTTGGTTTTGTTTTCCTTTTCCTTTGACTCCATGTCTGGTGCGTGCTTGAGAGTGTGTGTGTACAGATGTTAAGAGCCTCACAAGGAAATTAGGCCGGAGGAGGCCAACTCGGCTTTCAGTTCTCTGCTTTAGTCACTTAATTCCTGAATGTTTCGGAGAAACAGGAAACAGAATAGCAGATGTCATATAGGAAAGAAGATAAAAACGAAAGAATTAAAAAAAAAAAAAAAAAAAAAATAAAAAAAAAAAAAACAAAAAAAAGGAAAAAAAAAAAAAAGCTCATACCCAAATTCACAAAACCTATTTTTTAAACCAAAGCATATTTTGAATGAGTATGGAACCTCAATGGGCTCAGAAAAAAGATACTAATATATTTATCTCATTGTTTACATAAACTTCTACAGTTTCAGACCTCAGCAGCTGTAAGGCCAGTCCCAGGGAATCGTTACCTTCTGCTGGGAGGTCCTTCTGAGTCGGCCTGGAACGGTTCACGGGCAGAGAGGTAGTCCTGGGGCCCAAGAACAGGCTAGAAGCCTCTCTGGACTCACGTGAGCCCTCATCCCCATTCCTGGGACCTCTCCAAGCCCAGCTGGCACCAAAGAGCTTGGGCTGGTGCTGACCAGTCCCTGAGGCCTGCTGGCTGGACCTTTGTGATCCCGACCAGCTGGCACAGGGTGGCTGTCAGCTCTGGCTACAGGACCTGAGTCTGGGCTTGGGTCCCAGGGTGGAAATGAGCTCTCCTTGCTGCTCTGCCCGTGACTCTCTGGGGTGAGTTGATGTAAGGGTCTCACTCAAGCCAAAAAGCCAGGACCTTTGCACAGCTCAGTCAACTCAGTGGGTCCCCAACCCAGGCAGCAGAAGGGGCTGACTGGGCCTGGTCCTTACCAACACAGATGGTGCAAACTCTCTTAACAGTGTTGTTTTTGTATCAATATGTTTGTGCAGTGATGAATGTATTTATTTCTCAGATTCGGGGTGAGCAAGTGGGTATGTGGCAGGCTCGGCTCTGCCACTGCCCTCCCCCGCCTGACTGAGCCATAGCAAGGGCTCCTCCAGGATTGCAAAAAAGGAAAAAAGAAAAGATGAACCTTTAAGCAAATAATCTCAGAGACTCGCAGCATAGCCATATACCACAGCCTGTGAAACAAACAATCTGGACCCAGACTGACTCTCCCAAAGTCACTGAGTTGGGGGGTATGTTTCCCATCCATCACCACTGGGGAAGCTGGGCTGATGGCCCGCTGCCCCACCCCATCAGTATTCACTGGACCTCAGGCCCCCATGCAGGAGTACGATCTAGCTGGGCGGGTGGGCAGGCAGATCCTTGCTCTTCTGTGGCCGTCCTGAGTAGGGGGAGGCCTGGGCAGCCAGGAGGGTGGGGCTGAGGAAGCAGGTGCTGCATCCGTTCTGTCCCCAGGCTTGGAGGACAAAAGCTGAAGGCATTAAGTCTGAGAAGAGCAGAGGGGTCCTCAGCCCTGCCATGCCCCCTTTAAGGGACCAAGGTTCTGCTCTTCCCCAGAGTCATGTTGGAGCTGATGTTACTGAACCTGTGAATCGGATGCCAGTAATGGAATGGAGAGGGACCTGACCAGAGCCTCAGTCTGACATTCCAAACCAGGGATGGGTGGGAGCTGTGGGAATTGAGGCTGCCCAGGACCCCCTTCCTAGGATGCCCCCAGCTTCAGTCACCCTCTTTAATTTTCTACCAGGAACCCCTCCCCCTACCTCACCTTGCTATTTATTGCTATAATTTATTGACCTCAAAAATGCTGCATAACAGACCTCATTTGGGACAGGGAGGGTCCCCAGGGCTCCCCCCCTCCACTTGGCAGGGCCCGGTGGGGCCAGGTGCTGAGGGGAGCCTCTTTGTACCCTACCCATCACTTGCTTCCCCCCTGCCCCTCTGGGGGCCCCTGGTTGGGCACTGGCCCACTTGCAAATACCTCGAGGGGGAGGGGAAGGGATGGGTTTATAGCTGTTTGTTTCATTGGAACTGGAAGAGGGATCATGTCCTACTATGCCCTCCCAGAGAGGGGGAGGGACACTGGGATCGCACTCCTGTACTGGCCACTGCCATTGTCACTCATCACATTGAGTTCGCCTCCCTTGAGAATTTGGATAAATTCAGGTTGGAGCTGCAGGTATGCAGCCCTCCAGTGTCATAGAAAAGCGATTCACTGATGACTGATCTCTCCATTCAGAAGCGTGCAGTCTTAATGTACAGTGATGAGAAACTGTTATTTTATGATCTTTTCATTAAAAGCTTGATTGAAAACGATCTGGTGTGGGGCCTTTGTTCTTCTATGGCTGTTCTCTGGCAAAGTGACAAAGGGCTTCCAAGCTCTAGGAGGTTGAACCTGTGATGGGCACTTGCCTGCCACTTTCCAGCACTCCACTGCTGTCTGCGGTTGGTGGGCCAAGGAGCTAGCCCTTTGATGTTGACATCCTCCTAGGTACCACTGACTTGATCTGATTGAGGCCGTGCAGGAGGCAGCAGATAATGGACATTTCTGTTGGGTGTGGACCTGGTACCTGGGATGAGGAAGAAGGCTGGCCAGTGCTCAGGACCCATTGGAGAAGCAGGATTGAGGCTGAGGGAGTTTTGGAGCAAGAGAACTCTTATGCCCTTTGTTCCTTCCTGTTTGTCCTAAGGTAGACAAGGAAGGGAGGAAAAGGATAGAGTTCATCTCCAGGGGTCAAGGAGTGGTGGGTGGGGTTGGGAACCCCAAAATGAGTAAACTTGGGCGTGCAGATGAGTCAGAAGAGTGACTGCCAACTTAGACCCCTGACGAGATGGCTGACCACTGTGGTGGCTCTAATTAAATAGCCCTTTAACTAGATCTCCAAAAGAGCTTGAGTGTTGCTGTTTTAAATCTTTGTGAACTATTCAGTTTATAATTGTTTTTTGGTTTTACCACAGTTATTCCTGAATGCAATTTAAGTGATCACGTGGTTCTTGATTAGGCTAGAAACATTCATTGTCCTTACAACCCATCCCATTTTATAAAACTTAATTCAGTACTTCTGCATTTATCTACATTTCTAAGTACTGTTAATCTTGATTAGAGAAACTGGTGATGTAACTTGCCAATTGATACTCCCTCTCACATGTAATTTTGCTGCTGAGCTACATGATGTACTGGGTCTTCATGTCGTGTTTATACAACTTTTCATTTTTCTTGAGTTTAATATGATTTTATCAGTTGCTCATTTTTATCTGTATTTTGTAGCCCTGGGGATCAAATTAGGCCTTCCACATGCTAGGCAGAGTTACATTCCCAGCCCTTGGTCACTGTTCTTGTTTTATACTTGAAATCAAACCCCGAGACGCTCTACCACAGAGCTACATCCTCAGCCCTTATTTTTTATTTTGAGATGGGGTCTCACTGAATTGCCCAGATAGGACTCAAATTTATGATCATCCTGCCTCAGCCTCCAGTGCTGGCACTACAAGTGTGTGCCACAACTGTGATTTGAGTCTGTTTTCCTTTACCTTCTAACTGATATGCCTCCAGCACAGCTTTTCACACAAACACTATTTGTTCTGGTTTTGTTTGTGTATTTCATTTTTCCTGGAGCCTGGTAGTGTCTTGCTCAGATGCGGACTGGAGTTCTTTAGGCCTCTGTCTTCTGGGTTTCATATGTTTTCACTCCTGGATTACATTCTCATCTTGGTAGCATGTTTCCTTAAGTACTATCCTGAGAGCACACTGGAAATACATTTTTTGAGGCTTTGAATGTTAAAAATAATTTTAAGCTGTGTGGACTTGATAGTTTGGTTACTGAAGTGTAGGTTGGATGTCCTGTTCCCACTGAAGTTTGAAGGTAATTGTACCCTTGGCTTTACTTCCAATTTGATGATAAGTCCAGTTCCTGGAAGCTTTTGGGGTCTTCAGTTTGGTTCACAAACTTCTCCACTCATTGAGCTGGCACTTGAAGTGCTGGCTTCATGCCAGAAACCCAGTGCCTTTGTTAAACTCTTAACTGACTTCCAAAGTGTCTCACCTCTTTTTTTTTTTTTTTTTTAATTTCCAAGAGCTTTGTCTTCTGGGTGCTATTTAATTATTATATTTTCTTTTTTTTTTTTTCCCCATGGATGTAATTGTTCCTCTTTCTAGGGGAGTTTTAATTTTTGAACATTTTTTGTTGTTGTTTTTTGAGACAGAGTCTTGCTGTTGGTTCAGGCTGGTCTTGAACTTGTGGCAGTCCTCACACCTCAACCTCCCATATGCTGGGATTATAGGCTCCTCCTGCCCCCCCCCCCCACCATGTAGCTGAGGTTGGCCTTGAACTCCCTATGTAGCCCCGGCTGGCCTTGAACTTGTGACAACCTGCCTCAGCTTCTGAGTGTATGCTTTTTTGCTGTATGGTGATGGAACCTACTGAGCTGCATCCCCAACCCTTGAGGGTAAAGTAGAGGGTGCTTCCGTATTCCCACCTGAGGAAGTATCACTGATGCTAAATATTTCAGAAATGTTTCCCATAGGCCCTTTGATGAGGACATTTACTAAGCTGCACAGCAAAAATAGAAGGAAGCTTTTGAATGGCTCTCCCAAAACAACTTGGTCAAATCCAGCCACCATCACTAAAAGTTCTCAGGGTTGATAAAATTACTATTAATGGGGTGTGTTCCCTCCTTTATACACAATTAGGATATATAATGTGTGGTATTTGTACTGATCCCCTTTCCAGAATCTAGGTATGAGTGGACACATAACACCCAAGGTCAAGTGGCCTGGACTGTGGTCCTGTGGCCCTTTGGCCTGAGCACCCCATCCTCCTGTCCTACCTCCCTGCCCCAGGCCAGGCTGGGCCTTCCCTCAGCTCCAGGCTGGTGGATGGAAGGAGCTGGCTACCTGGAGGCAGCAGGAAGTTGCACAGAGGATCAAGTGGAGATGAGGGCCGGGGAAGGAAGGGCAGGTGCAGGCAGAGCTGCAGGACACAGGCTCCTCAGGGGACCAGGTTCTCAGGATAGTCATGTGTGTAGGCATTGCATCGTCCAGGAGGCTAGCTTGCCCTGGGGACCTGGCTGTCCTCAGCACTGAGCAGCCCTCAGGGTGTGGCAGGCAGAGCTGCCCAGCCATAAGGAAACCCTGGGCACTGCTGAGAGCCCTACCATGTGGCCAGCTTGTGGGGCAAGCACGGGTTCCTTGAGCCTGCCATGTGGCCTCTTCTCAGGCTGCTGACCGTACAAATCAGGGAAGCACTGGGCATGGTAGCACACACCATCTCAGCACTCAGGAAGCAGAGGCAGGAGGATCATCAAGGCCAGCCTGAACTACATAACAAGACCCTGTCTCAAAACAAAACAAAAAGAAAGGTTGAGCCAAATGATAGTGGGATTAACCTAGTTCATTTCAGCTCCTGTTTCTGGCCACAGGTAACAAAGCCGTTCACCCCCGTGAGCTTCCCTGGCATGAGATTAGGACTAGCACTGAGAGGTTATCATTGCTCACTTCTGTGTCACAGGCTATGTGTCCAGGTCACGTCAGAGGACTCCTGAACATTTGCATATGTGTGTTGTATGCCAAGTCTTGTCTTTTTTTTTTTTTTGGTACCGGGTATGGAACTCAGACCTTGCGCTTATGGCAGGCAGCAGAACCACTGAGCTAAATCCCCAGTCCATCAAGTCCTGACTTTGGAGACAGACTACACTAACATGGTCCCTGGCCTTGGATCCTAGAATACTGTGGCAGAGTCAGACAGATGACAGCAAGGGGAATAAACAAAGAGAGACACTATTGTCCGCTGTGCCGAGGCCCTGCTCGAGACACAGCCCAAGCTCATTTACTTAACCCACCCCTCGGACCCCTTTTCTCCTCCAATTTGCAGGAGATAGTACAGAGGGCTCAGCATGAGCACCTCCTGGGAAAGGGCACATGGTGCTCCTCCCAGAAGTTTGGCCAGATTGCAGTGTCCCAGGGAGAGAACACTGCACACAAAGTTTGGGGTGGAATAGTCTGGCTGTCTCTGGAACCTTGCCATGGCTGGAGAGACAGTGAGGGGCTAGAGGTCAGGCCCATATCAGGCACCAGCAGGGTCACGAAGGACCTTAAAAGCCAAATCACAGCCAGGAGTGATCCCAGCACTCTAGGAGTCTGAGGCAGAAGGATCACTAATTCATGACAAGTCTTAGCAACTTAGTGAGACCCTGTCTCAAAAAGAAAGAAAGAAAAAAAAGGCTGGGGATATAGCTCAGTGAAAGAGTCTTAGATTCACTCTCCAATATTACAAAAGAGAGGAAGAAAAATCACAAGTGGGCTTGACCCAAAGGTAAAGAAGTCAAATGCACCTTCCTGCCACCATCATAGCATTGCCAAGGGCCATTGCTCTCAGGGGGCCGCCCAGGATGCCCTGTCCATGCCTGGGCCTCACTCTGATATCAGTGAGGTCACTAGGAGCCAGCAGTAGAAGCCACATAGGACAAGGAAGTGGCTGTTTCCATCCTGGGCAGGGGGTACCAGGAGGCTGGCCCACAGAGGAGTTGCCCAGCAGCATCCTCCAGGCGCATGGTGCCCTCCAGGACATGGCAGCACTGTCCTTGGGTCCCTCCTCCTCCCTACTCTGCTCATCCTCTGTATGGCCTGTCACTGTTGGGGACCCAGGCCACAGCATTCACAGAGCAGCCAGAGAGAAATGGTTGCTGACCAGCTTCTGTCCCTTGTAGGGACTCAGCACAAGGTGCACTGCTGGGGTGGGGGGCTTGCTCAGAGTTGAATGACTGTCTGGTCCAGCCTGTTCTCTGTCTGCCTTAAAAACCAGTGGCCCCAGCAGCTGTGCAAGTGTCAGGGGCACAGGTGACCCAATGTGTTCCTGAGGGAAGGACGGGAGGCAAAGGGAGGCCCAGCAGGGGAAGGGGTGGAAAGTTCTGGGAAATAGGCAACGGGTTGCCTGAGAAGTCAGTAGAAAAACATGGCCTGAGGCCCATGTGGGAGTCACCCAGCAGTGTCCTCCAGGCACAGGATGCCAGGTCTCTGCAGTGGAGACAGGCCCATCCGAGGATCTCTAGAGAAGTGATCTTTCATTGTCCTGCAGTGAGACAGCCATTCTTAGAGACAATGAGGGTGGAAGGTAGACATCTGGGGAAAGGACCACAGCAGATGCTTCTATGGATTCCCCCATTTTTTTTTCTCATAGAAGGTCAGACTGGCTGAGGTCACTTCCTTCTTCCACTTGGTCATCTGGTTGTTCAGGCCAGTTGCTGCTTCTTGTCTGCTGATTGGCTAAAGCTTGAGGCACATGACTCAATTCCAGCCCATGATACAAGAAGGGAAGCAAGCTGAGGCCCTTCAAGGAAAGGTTTCCTCACCATAAAAGTAGATACAAGAGATCCTCTTTCCCCTTGAATATGATGGCTGGGTCTGGGATGCCATCTTTTTTTCTTGAGGGATGCCAGTCTGAGGAACAAACATTTCCACCCGGGCAGGTATTTGTTGCTTAGCACAGTGCCTGACACACAGTTGAGATCTAACACATAAATGCTAAGGGGGTAAATAAGTGACAAAACTGGGCCATTAATGCATTACTGAAATCCTGAATTAACAAGTTTTAACTCCCTCCCTAAATTGGGCTGTCCTTCTCTCTGAGACTACAAATATTCCTTTTGCCTTTAGCCAGTGTAAGTTTTCTAGTGTTTGCTGTCCAAATTATATAACTCTGTGTGAACTCTGTACTCAGTCCTCTCTCTTTGAAAAGGCCAGGGAATCACTTGATTTGTATAAAGATTGTGCCTATTTTGCAGAGGAAGGAACTGAGGAAAGGGGAGACTCTAGCTCTTGGCTCCAATTGGACAGCTCTTTTGGACCTTTCCCCATGTGTCACACGCCTCACTGTCCCTGCCTCCAGAACACCCAAGACAAAGTGAGCCTCCCCCTGTCACCAACATAAAAAATAAAAATAAATGAATTAAATACCTCAAGAAGTCAGAAACCAGGGTTGGTGGCGTGTGCCTGTAATCCCAACATTCTAGGAGGCTGAGGCAGGAGAATCACAAGTTTGAGCCCAGCCTCGTTAATTTAATGACTTAGGGAGACCCTATCTCAAAAAAAATAGGCTGCGGAGGTAGCTCAATACGAAGGCCCTGGGTTCAATCTTCAGTACCCCCTCACAAAAAAAGTCCGAATCCCTTGGAGTGGGGAGGGTATTTTTCTTTTGTGGGCAGGCCCATTCTATAGGCCTCTAGAAAAGTGACCTTTTCACAGCCCCACAATGTGCCACAGCAAAGAAAGCCCAGGCAACCATCTCATCTTCTGACCAACCCAGGGAAAGAGCCCAGGGCAGCAGAGTAAGTAGAGGAATGTTTTCACCTCAGCAGAGTTGAGGGAAAAGGAGGCAGGTTGCCCCCCTCCACCCAGACCTTCCACCATATGGGACTCAAGAGCTCCAGAGGGTGCATCACTCTGGTCCTTCTGGAAGCCAGGCCTGAGAGAGGGACACTCGTTTGCTGCCTTCAGAGTCCCCCTGCAACCTTGCCGCAGACCTAGCTCAGTGCGAGTGGGCATCTGCCTCTCACCCGACCTGGGCTCTGCACGTCTGGATGTCTACCTTTTGTGTGTGTGTGAGTCCAGGTGTCACCATGTGGTCCAAGCTGGCCTTGACTTACAGCAATCTTCCTGCCTCAGCCTTCTGAGTGCTGGGATTACAAGTGTGTACTTCCAACTTTTTATAGAAGGCCGGAAATTTGGACTTTTATAAGGAGCTCTTTTTAAATTTTGCATTAAACTTAAAAAAAGTAGGATCATCTGGGAAAAATGAATCTTTGCTGGTTGGATCCAGTCTGCCAATTTGTACCTTGTGAGTTATATGCCCAGCAGGGAAACTGAGGCCTAGGGAAATGAGCAGTATTGGGTAAAGGTTAAGAGCAGGCTTGAGGGCTGGGGATTTAGCTCAGTGGTGCAAGATCCTGAGTTTGATCCTTGGTACTGAAAAAAAGCAGGTCTGATCAGACCCAGGAGGATGACCTCAGGTGTTTTCCTGTGCCACTTCTTTCAAATGCATTGAGTCAAGGGTGCTATGTTCCTGGGCCTGGTGAATGTCCAGGTTGAGAATTGTGCCTGGCCCCGGGAGACTACTGCATTCCAGGATTGGAAAGAAACCCTTTGGGAAGTGAAGACAGCAGCTGTTGTGCCTGGGAAGCTGGCAGCCACATGGGTGCTCCTTGGTGCCCAAGCAGCCTGGAAGATCCACCTGAGCAGGTAAAAGTCCTCCCACGGGAATGCTGATGCTTCCCCCAGCTGGCTGCCCACCTTATACCAGCCTCACTCCTGCTCAAGGTGGGCCTGGGAGCTGCCCAGGGTTCAGCATGAAAACCTGGCTGAAATGCCAGTGCTCTCTGCTGTGCTTTGAATGTGTCTTGCAAAAGTTCTTGGGTTGGAAACCCAGTCCCCAAAGTCCTATGCGGACAGCCTTGGGGCTGGAGGTAATCAGAGTGACATGAGGTCATGAGGGTAGGGCCCCCAGTGGCATTAGTGGCTTTATAAGAGGAAGAAGAGAGAACTGAGCTGGTACACTTGCTGTCTTGCCATGGGATGCCCTCTGCCATGTTACAAAGCAGTAAGAAGGCCCTCACCAGATGGCAGAGCCATGCTTTGGACTTCCCAGCTTTCAGAACTGTGAGGCAATAAAAATTCTATTCTTTGTAAATTATCCAGTCTCAGGTGTTTTGTTATGGCAACAGAAAATGGACTTAGACACTGATCATTTGCTGCTGAAGCAAAGGTCACTTAGTCATGCTGGATGAAGCCAACTGGGTCCTGCAAGCTGGACCACAGTTGATGTTGAGACCACTGCTAGTGGTCAGGCAAGAGGTCCCTTGAACAGTGATACATGCATACCCGTGTTCATACCAGTATTATTCATAAGAGCTAATTCTTGGATATAGCCTATATATCTATCCATTGATGAATGGATAAAGAAAATGTGGTATTTATACACAATGGAGTACTGCTCAGGCATAAAGAAGGGTAGATTTGAGTTATTTGTAGGAGAATGGCTGTACTGAGATCATAATGCTAGCTAAAATAAATCAGACACAAAGTTAAATATCACATGGTTTCTCTTGTCTCTCTTTTTTGAGACAGGGTCTTGCTATGTTCAAGGCTGTCCTTGAACTCACTATATAGTCCAAGCTGGTCTTGAACTCATGGCAATCCTCCTCCCCAGCCTCCAGAGTGTTGAGATTACAGGTGTGCACCAGTACACCCTGCACATGGTTTCTCTTATATGAGAAACCCAAAGTATAAATACCTTAAAGGGTAAAATAAAAGATAGAGGAAGGTAGAACTTATACAGATGGGGAAGGGATTTAAGGATGGAGGGAGAAAAGGGAAAGGAGAAATAAAAAAGATTGAGATGCGATATGTATATGTATCAACTCCCCACAATGAATGTATTCATTATGTGTCTCAAACACATACAAATAAAAAAATTTTAAAAAGAAGTCCTTTGCCTTACTGTGTAGTGCATGCATGTAATTTCAACACCTGGGAGGCTGAGGCGGGAGGATTGCTGCAAGTTCGAGGCCAGCCTGGGCTACACAGTGAGTTCAAAGCAGACTGGACTACCTAGCAAGACCCTGTCCAAACAAACAAACTGTCCTTGAAATTTACTAGGTAGTTCTGGGACAAGGGCAGTGGGTTTTGCTGGGGAAGGGAGAGCACAGCCCAGGTCACCCAGCAGGTAAGCCGAGCTGAGTGAAACTGGTCCTCCTGATTCTGAAGCCAGGCACAGTTTCCCCCCAGGCACATTTGGCAATGTCTAGAGACACGGTTGTCACAGTGGGGGATGCAAGAACTCAGTCCGCAAATGGCAGTGGTGTCAGTGTCTAGGCTGAGATGCCTTCTGGCAGCCGATGATTCGCAGAGGTTGTGGGAGCACTCCCAGGGCACAGTGTCACTCAGACTTGTTCTCCCCTCTGCACCAACTCACAAAGAAGTGGTAAAGCTGAGACCTGGTGCCAGTCCTGACTGTCCCAGAAGCCATGCTCATCAAGGGGCTCTCCTCTCAGACATCACAAGCTGATGGCACCTGTGCATTCTCCCTTCCCCATGAAGCCTGGAGAAGGCTTCAGAGTCCATCTTGAAACTGAGCAGCAAGAAACTGCCCCACCAGCCCAGACAGGGAATACGAGGAGGCTCTGTTGCTGCGGTCAGTGGGGTGCAGAATGCCTGCCATATGTACTGCCTGCAGTCAGGAAGAATAATAAGCAGGTTTCAATTCATATGCTAATTCTGCTTAATTTTGATACTTGGTCTAGATGCCTCAGACACTTCTGTGACCCATTAGTCATGTCTGCCATAGGCATCAAAATAGGGAACAGCAGCACGTGTGCCCTGTTTATTTATTTCTTTTTATTATTATGGTATTTTATTAAAGCGGTGATGTCTTTCCTGTTGTTTCTGGGGATCTTAAGTTGGAACAGCAGGGTTGAAGAGAGAGAGAGTCCTGAGTGCTGCTTTCTGCCTGCCCAGGCCCCCATGGGCCAATCAGTGTCACCTGCTGAGGGTGGAAATGGGGCTCAAGAAGCTGTCTGGGAGAGCGGGCTGGCCCTCCTCTTCAGTCTGCTGCCAGCCTCCAGGCCTCCACCACATGAGCAGGGGGGACAGTGTAAAGGCAGTCTGTTGACTCATGGGGACCGGTGGTCTACACGGAGAAGGGCTGGCTCAGACAGCTTCAGCTAGAGAGAGCACACCAGGAAAGCCATGGAGGAGGCAGCTCACCTGGGCTGCCTGTGTGTAGAGAATGGCACAGAAGCTCCGCCAAGAACACAGATGGGAAGTGCCAGGGAGGCTGCAATGAGAGCCTGAATGTTTCCCATCCCATTTCATTTCTTGCTGATGATCCAACATGTTCCAGCAGCCAGCAGGGTCTGTCCTGTGGAGTGGTCATCAGGGTCAGTGGAGTCTGGGGCTCAGAGTCTGTTGGTGTCAATGGCTGTCACAGAGACAAGTGTTGATGAATGTGAGGTGGTGACTGGTGTTTGTACAGGGCTGGGCTGGGCATGCTGCAGTCAGCAGATCTGGCTGAGGAGCCCCTCCCTCCAGGGAGCAGCAGCCAGGTCAGGCTGTGGGGATGAAGGCCATGCAGCTTCTGGCCTTGTGGGTAGTGGTTCTGCTCCCAGTCCTTGTGCAGGCAGAAAGAGCCTCAGCACTGCAGGATGTTGCAGCCACTGCATATGTCTTGCTGGCTTTTGAGGGCACAGTTCCAGCAATTCTCCATGGATTCCTCTTGCCCGTGGAAGTTAACCCCATTTTATAGACAAGGAAACTGAAGCCTAGAGGGGCAGGTGGGAGGCCTGAGGCCACACATGTGGAAGAGGCAGAGGCAAGGCCCGAACCAGGTTTATTCCAGGCTTGGCTCTCAGTCAGGGTGATGGTGCCCCCCACCCCCCAGCAGACCACTCGGCAATGTCTATAGACCTGTTTGTCCTCACGAGGGTGTATGTGTGGAGGGCACTACTGGCATCTAGGTCAAAGCAGAGTGTGACTGAACTTCCTGCAGTGCTCAGAAGGGCTCCACTGCAAAGACCTGTCCAGCCCAAAATGTCAGTAGTGCTGTGGTTGAGAAACAGCTCTAGGCCCTGTGGCGTGAGGTCCAGAGAGGGGAAACACTGTGCAGGCTGTTCAGCAGGATAGGGGCCAGAAGGAGTGCAAGGCTGGGCTGTGGAGCTCAGTTTTAAAGCAGTGGCTTAACCCGGCTGGTGGGAGTGTGGAGGTGAGCTTCCATCGGTTTGTCTGAAGTGAGAGGCTCCGAAGTGAAGTTGAGTAGCGTGGCTAGATACTAGAAGCCCGAGCCCGTGCTGATAACCAACAGCAGCAGCAGCCCCTCCTGTGTGCGTGGAGGGGTAGGTGCTCCCACTCACCCCAGTATTCCTGGTCTTAACGGCCATCACAAGAAGCCCCGTTGAGCGCTGCCTCCAGGTTGCTGTTGGGGAAGCAAGGGACATGCTTACATCTCGGTGTTGTTGGTGCCACCCCATGTTGGCCCTCTTCTGTGGGGTTTTTGTCAGGTTGTTGATGACATGAGGCTTGCTGGTGCAGGCAGTCAGCGACAGGTCAGCTCCCGTGTGGAACTCGAGAGCGTGCGGGGGTCGGGGGTCAGGGCAGAAAGCCCAGAGTGGGTCTGCCTGCAGACGCGGCGATCTGCACCCGGTGCCGGTGCCGGTGCCGACTGACTCAGCACCTGTGTGAACGCTTCCTGCAGACTACACCAGCAGGTGGGTGTGCAGACAAGGGGCGTGACCATGTGGGGGCGTGGTCACAGTGGGCGCGGGCCTCCAAGACGTGGCCATCCAGGGGGCGTGGCCATTCAAGGGGGGCAAGCCACCCGGAGCATGGCCTTTCTGAGTGTAGCTGTTCAGGGTGTGACTATTCAGAATGTAGCCTTTCCTGGCATTGCCCTTTGGGGCATGGCCAAGGGAATTGGAGGATGTGGGGGAAGTTTTATACACTGGACTCCAACATAATTTTCTTTTTTTCTTTTGAGACAAGTGTCTCGCTCTGTAATTCAGGCTGTCCTTGAATTCATTATGTAGCCCAGACTGGCCTCAAACTCGAGGCGATCCTCCTGCTTCAGCCTCCTGAGCGCTGGGATAATATAGGTGTGTGTCACTATGCCCAGCCTCCCTGCGCTGGACTAAAAGACGAAAAAAGGAAGGTGCTGGATGCTAGTGCCCCATCACAGCCCTCGGAGTTTCATGATCCTCACAGTACAGATGGAGAAACTGAGGTGTAGGGAAGAGAGGTCATGTGGCTAGAAAGTAGCAGGATGAGGACTTGTACCCAGGTCCATGCCTCCAAGTCCATCTCTCAGTTGCAGAGCTGTGGTAGGCAAGGCCCATGTGGGCTGAGGGACCAGTGCTGCCGAATGTGGCATGGTCAGAGCTTCAGACACCCACCTGCTGCCTACACTTGCGCCTCCTCCTTGGGCTGGGAGAAGTGCCAAGGTCTGTGTGTCCTCAGGCCTCCGGGCCGCCAGAGGCTCCATGTAGAGGGGATATCAGCTCCATGGGGATGTGTGGGTGGTCTGGCCTGAGGAGAAGGTGACAGTCATCCAGGGTCCCACAGGGCAGAGACACAGCCGGCTTGGGGTACAGAGTTGGGTTCAGAAGGTAGAAGCTGGGGAGAGGGCCAGAGCCTTGTGTGGCCACAGCAGAAGGCAATACCCAGGTTTCAGATGCTCCCTAGGACGTGAAACTTGGGGTTAAGGAAGTCACACTGCAGGGGCCAAATTTTAAGTTCGAAGGATATTCAACTTGTGAGGATCCCAAAGGCAAGAACTTTTCAGTCACACAAGCTGCTTTAGTTTGAAAGGAAAAAGGGGGAGCTGCAGAGAATTTTGGCTTTGGGATATAAAATTCTTGGGCATGGAATCTTCATATCTAGCAATCTGAAAGGCCAACTTTGATCCATACCCTTAGACCTGAGAGTCCTTGAGCTTGGGTGCATGCTGTCTTTGCCCCTGATGCTGCTGGCTCAGACCCATCATCTACATTAAATTCTGTGTCAGGGCCCATTGCTGCTCAAGTCTGATTCTGGTTCTCAGATCACTAGACTCTCTGCATCTCCAAGTCTTGGAATCTTTGGTTCCAAAGCTCAGGATATCAAAATAGAAGGGGGAATTATTCTTCATCCATCCAGTCATTCATTCATTCAACCTCAGTTCCCTCCTGGTGCATGCTGGCATTTAAGGGATGCATGCTGGCAAGGAGATGGGGTCTCTACTGACACCCCACACCCCCTCCAGCCTGCCTGGAGTCCCACCTTGGTAACAAGATGTCAAGGAAGGTGGAGATGGTGAATGTGAGCACGTTGCTGGTGCCTTTGGCCATGTCCAGGAGCACAGGGGTGGTGTCTTAAGGCTGTTGCTCCGGTTTGGCAGGGCCTGGGGCAGGCAGGTCTTCCCCAGGGATAGCCCAGGGGGACAGACATATAGGATGAGGCAGGGCTCAGCTCTGGGCTGCTGGGCAGGGAGTCAGATGCCCTGGGTCCAGGACTCTGACATGCCACCTCTATGAGCCTGTTTCCTGTCTGTCTGATGGGGACATAGGACCACTCTTACCTGCCTCTAGTTGGAGTAGAAATGCTTTGAAATGTGGGTGGCCACATCCTACAGATTGCTCTATAATTAATCTTATCTGGAGGAATTTTTAAAAGGGAATGGAGGATTTAAAAATTCACCCAGGCTGAGGGTACAGGTCAGTGGTAGAGCACTTACTTAGGATCCATGAGGTCCTGGGTTCCAGAAAAAATACAAAGTCAAACATACTTTACCTCAGAACATCTCAGTCTTTAATGTGCCAATGGGGCACTATGGGCCTCTGAAAGCAGACTGCACGAGGCAGCCTGTGCTCACCTAGCACAACATAGAATCCTTTGCCCCATGAGACATTCATGTCAGTGCTTTGGAGGAGAGTGGAGGCTGCAATATGCCCCACCGTGAGGACTGAGCAGCTGGCGCATGCAAAGTTACCTCAGGAGGCTGCTCTGGGGATTCCACAGGGGCAGTGGTAACACTGAGGGTCTAATCCACCGCTAACCTCTCATGAAGTCATAGTGCTCTTAGAACTACTGATTCACACTGCCGCTCACTAAATGCTTGCCAATGTCCCTTTGCAGTTTTCTTTTCCTGATTATTTTTACGGGTATAGAGAGGCCTGGCCTGTGTGTGGGGTGTGCTAGGAGGCGGCTTGGTTAGGCCTTGGATATGGGTGTTTCTCTTTTTATTTTTGTACAGGAGATTGAACTCGGGACCTTGCACTTGCAAGGCGGGCGGCGGAACCCCTGAGCTAAATATCCGGCCTGGGTGTGGGTATTTCTAAATAAGATCCCTTGCATCACCACTGGGACGCTCTGGGGTAGTGAGGGGCTCTCGACCCCCTGACTCCAAGCTTGTACCCTCAAACAAGGCTGTTCTGGAGGGTGGAGCTGAGCCTGGACCAGGCTGCAGGCTGAACCCTCTGGGCTTTGGGAAGTGCAGAAAAAGTGAGTGAGCCTCATCCTGAGCCAGGATGCCCAGGAGCTGGGAGTAGGGCAAACCGAGAAGTGGAAGCTGGGACCACTGCCCAGACTCTTTGCCCACTTCCAACCCCCCTCAGGGGAGCAGTGACTCCTGGGCCCCAGCTGTTTTGTGACCAGCACTTTATAGAACGATCTTTCCTCAGAGGCCAAGACTACTATTTTTTGTTCCCCAGTTTACAAATGAGGATAATGAAGCTCAGAGAAGCCACATGGCCCTTGAGTGATGGTGTGAGGGCCCCCTGAAGGTGGTGGTCCACACCTGTAATCCCAGAACTTGGAAGGCTGAGGCAGGAGGATCAAAGCAAGTTCAAGGCTGGCCTGAGCTACATAGTGAGTTCAAGGCCAGCCTGAACTACATGGTGAGATTCAAAAAAGCGGTAGACTTGGGAATCAGACCAGATTGGGTGCGTTCAGGGTGGTGGTATGGCTGTAGACTAGACTTGGGAATCAAAGCCATGTGGGCAGACTCTGCCTACCTACTCCACTGACCTTTCCATAAGGAAGGACTGAATGAATAAGTGAGGGTAGGTAGTAAAGGCCCAGAGAGGTTAAGTGACATGGCAGAGGACACTCAGGACCTGTCTAGCTCTGGGGTCCTCTGGCCCAAGGGGTGAGCCTGAGGGGAAAGGCAAGCTCCAGTGCCAGACCTCTGGCCATGCATGCCTGAGTGACTCACCTGGAACTCATCAGTCAGGTGCTTCTTGTGGGTCAGCACGAAGGGGAGCAGCCTGCCCAGGTTGTCAGTGGAGCCCTAAGACCCAGTGTCTCAGAAGATGGGTCAGTGGAAGACTTTAAGTATGAGAGTGACAGCTGGGGTGTAGGAGCTTGGGGCTCTGTGGCTGCTTCCTGGGGGTGGGGTGGGGAAGAAGGGTAGTGGGGGTTTTGTCCTCTGTCTGCTTCACTGTCTCTGGCCTTAGGGAGCCAGAGATTTGGCCAGGAACCAAAGCCCCAGGGAAGGACCAGACTAAGGGGTAGGGACAGCTGGAAACACGAAGTAATATTTTATCCAGCAAGCTATAGCTAGTACCTACTGTGTGCTGGGTGAAAATAAACAGAAAAAAGTAAACACAAACCTGTCCATTGGTCCACCCATCCACTCACCCACCCAGCCATCCACCCACCCATCCATTTGTAATTTATTATGTACATACTAAGGGAAACAAAGACTGAGAGAGACAGAGGGAAAATGAAAGAACAGCAAACTAAGAAACAAAGCCTGTCAGTCATTCCATTACTTACTCATTAATTATTTATCCAACAAACAATTGAGACAAATAAGTCCAGGCTTATAGGTACTCAGCCCAGGGCCCAAGACATAGTAAATCTTCCATCAGTGTTAGCTGTGATTGCCATGACTGCCGAGTGCTACAATGTCTGCAGTCTGTCTGGAGGGGAGAGATGCCTAGCTGCAGGGGCAGGTGAAAGAAGGACGTGACCCAGAGTGGGCTGGGGAGGGAAACACTGGGAGAATGTAAGGGGGAAAACAGATGCTAAGAGAAGGAAGGCTGGGGATGCTCATTCGGTCATTCAACAAATGTTAATACGTATTTATTTATTTATTTATTTGGTACTGGGGATCAAACTTGGGACCTTGAGCTTGCAAGGCAGGCGCTGGAACCACTGAGCTAAATCTCTGACCCTGGGTACCTATTTATTGTGTGCTGGGTTCTGAGAGGGAAAGAGCTAGCTCAGGTCATCACAAGAAAGGAATCCTGTCAAGTTTTCACTTGTGGATCCAGGATGGAGCAGCAGCGAATATTTGTTTTGTTTTCTTTTTTTTGTTGTTTTTGTTTTTTTGAGACAGAGTTGTGTTGTGGAGTTCAGACTGGCCTTGAACTCACTATGTAGCCCAGGCTGGCCTCAGACTTGAGGCAATCATCCTGCCTCAGCCCTCAAGAGTGCTGGAATTACAGGTGTGAGCCATCATGCCCAGGCTAATATTTGTTTTCTTTTTTTTGGTACCAAGGATCAAACTTGGGACCTTGCGCTCTCTAGGCAGGCGCCAGAACCACTGAGCTAAATCCCTGCCCCTAGTATTTGTTTTCTTAGATTGTAAGAGAATCTTGAAGGGGACAGGAAAAGCCTGTGAGGGGCAGGGATATTTGGATGGGGGCCTGGCACCTGGAATGGGATAAAAGGGAAGAAGAGGCCATGTATGGTGGCAAACACCTATAAGCCCAGTGTTTGGGATGCTGAGGCAGGGGGATTCGAAGTTCCAGCCCAGCTCGGGTAACTTAGCAAGACCTGGTTTCAAAAGAAAAAATAGAAAAAAGGCTGGAGACTAGCTCAGTGAGAAAGCCCTGGGTCAATTCCTAGTCCTGAAAAGCAGGGGAAGAAAAGGCAGCAGGACAGTGAGGAGGGGGAGCCTGGGGCACCTGTGGAATGGTGCAGTCTGAGGCTCTTGGCAGGGAGGAGAGAGGAGGGTGGGGAGGGAGGCGCGGATGGGAAGGGGTTGGGGATGATGTGTGAGTAGGAGGCAGACTCGGGGAAGGGGCTCAGGCTCCCAGAAAGGCCCAGTGTGCTCCTTCCAGCCCCCACTGCGCGGCTCTCTGGCCTGTCTGTGGGACCCCACTTCCTGCGCTACCCTCAGATAAACACGACTGTGAGCTCCTGCACTCCAGATCAGTTTGGGGGGAATAATCTGGGTGGCAAAGGGGTGGGGGGACAGGAACCAGAGGTTTCTGAGGTTTGGTGGTGCTGGAGAGAAAGTAACAGATGTGTCCAAACACCCCCTCAACACACACAGCTTGCCAGTGAGGAAACAGGCTCAGAGAGGTGAAGGCGCTCATCCAGCATGCCTGGCTCCGGAGAAGGGATTTGGGACTAGAACCCGTGTAGCCCCAGGACCTATGCTTTTGCTGGACACTTTACAAGGACAAAGCGGCTCAGGAAGGAGGCGTGAGAGGAGGAGCTTGAGGAAGAACGGTGCAGCAGAGCTTGGAGAGAGACCGTCCGTTCCCCAGAAGTGGGACCTGAGACAGTCCCCTGGCCTTCCTGTGCCTCAGTCTCCCCACCTGTGGCATGGTGGTGTTGCGGTGCCCACCCCAGGGCATTGTCAGTAACACAGGAGGTTCGTTGGCACATTGGGCATGGCACCAGGGCACGGAGCACACACTTGGTGACGGACAGCTGCTGTTGGCATCATCAGGGTTCATATGTGCTGTCAGTGTTAGGGGACCGTTTGGTTATTTTGTATAACTTCTTTTTTGATATCTTCTATTTGATAATAGAGACACAATTCTCATCATTTCAGTTCTTTACACACACTTTTCTTTATTTCTTTGAATATATAATCATTTATTAAAAGTCTTTGTCTAGCTCAATATCTGGTTTTCTCAGTGTGCAATGGCAATTTTTTTCTGTATATATAATACCTTTTTCTTTTCTTTCTTTCATACGTCATAATTTTAATTTAATTTTATTTTTGGTTTTCTTGACACAAGGTCTCGCTATGTAGTTCAGAATGGACTTGAACTCACTATGTAGCCCAGGCTGGCCTGGAACTTGCAGCAATCCTCCTGCGTTAGCCTGCCGGGTTCTAGGATTACAGGTGTGTACCACCACGCCCAGTTAATGTGTCATAATTTTTAAATAATATAGTGTAGTAGTCCTGGAAGTCAGATACCCCTTCCCAAAGTTGTTATTGTTATAGCTGTTAATTTTATGAAGATGACCACATTTTTAGGCTAATTCTGGAAATCCGTATTCTTCAGATGTTGCCACTGAACTCTGCTCAGTTCACCTACTGGTCAGCTAGCGAGTGGACAGGGGTTTGCTTAAAGGCCAAGAACCAGTCAGTCTTCCAGCCTTTGTCAAGGGGTTGTGTGTGTGTGGGGGTGAAGTCTTCAGCACTTCTCTGGCCTACCTGTTCCCTACTGAATGGAAACAGCTTTCAGCTCAGCCGCATGAAGAGGTTAGGGTCTCTCAGGTCTTTCCTTGTCATGCATGTGTGCATCCCCTTCTGGCTCCTAGAAGTATAGCAAAGCTTTCAAGACACCCTGGGGTTATGTTAGTCCCTAGATTTTTCTTTTCCGTTTTTGGTCAGCTGCTTGTTTGTCACAGTTGGTGTTGCTACCTACCACAACCACAAAGTTAGACAGCCACCACTGATTGTCCTTTTGTTTTGTTTTTGAGGCAGGGTCTCAATATGTATTCAGGCTGGTTTTGAACTTACTTTGTAGCCCAGGCCGGCCTCACATTTGGAGCAATCTTCTTGCCTCAGCCTCCAGAGGGCTGAGGTTACAGGCATGTGCCACCATGGCTGGCCACTGATTGTTTTTTAAAAGTGCTCTTGAAGCCAGGCATGGTGGCTCATGCTTATAATCCCAGCACTCTGGGAGCCTGAAGCAGGAGGATCACAAGTTCAATTCCAGCCTGGGCAATTTAGTGACTTATTGAGACCCTCTCTCAAAATGAAAAAAAGCGTAGGGGATGTTGCTCAGTGTGGAGGCCCTGGGTTCTAGCCACTGAGCTAAATCCCTGGTCCCTGTAGTAAATTATTTTAAAAAATCGACTAGGTGGATAAATATCATGTGAATGAGTGATGAAGAACAACTGGAATGCCGGGGATTTAGCTCAGTTATTCTGCTGCCTGCTTCGCAAGTGGAAGGTTCCAAGTTCAATCCCTGGTACCAAAAAAACAAAACAACAAAAAAAGAATGACTGGAATGAAGAGAACAAACAAGATAAACTCTTAGCATAATATTTTCTTTTATTAAAATCTGAAAAAAAAATCTGGATACATGAATATTTGCTGTATTATTTATTTATTTATTTTTGGTTTTTTTCTGGAGACAGGTTCTTTCTATGTAGCCCAGGCTGGCCTCGATCTTGTGGTGATCCTCCTGCCTCAGCCTCCTGAGTACTGGGATTACAGGTGTGTGCCACCATGTCTGGCAGCCATATTATTTTCATCATTTAAACTTTTAGAAGAAAGTCATAATAGACTGGGGCTTTCTAGGAACTTCAAGCCTGTTATACAATGGTTTTGAAATGGATTTCAAATATGGAATGTCAAGTTCTGGTTTTTGTTTTGCTTTTAAATAATCATAAGCTCAAACCACACAGAAAAAGGTGAAGCATTGGCATCTTTCTATCTAAACATCTCCATAAGACTTCTGTGCTCTGGGCAGGGAAGGGACATGGTTGGCATTGCTTCTCTCCTGTAGCTGCCAAAGAAAAGAAGGAAGCAGCTTTATAATCTGTCACTTGGAAGAATATAGAGTCCTTTCCCTGAACTTCAGACAGCCCATCAATGGCGGGGGACAAGTATGTCAGTTCTCTCTTACACATAGGAAGTAGATAATCTGAATTGTGAGGATATGAAGTCATTTTTTCTATGACTACTTGACAAGGATAAAGATTAGGGGTCAGGCATGGTGGCACACACTTGTAATCCCAGCACTCAGGAGGCTGAGGCAGGAGGGTCACCATGAGTTTGAGGCCAGCCTGGGCTACTTAGTGAGTTCAAGCCCAGCCTGAACTACATAGCAAGGCCTTGTCTCAAAAGCAAAACAAAACAAAATAAAAAGTAAAGATTAGGAACACATGCCTGGCTTGGTTTGGCCTCAGCCAGCAAAAGCTTAGACAGTGTTCTCACTGTGATGTGAAGCTACTAGGTGGCACCCAAGATGAAATTTGCTAAACCGGGTGTGGTGGCGCATGCCTATAATCCCAGAATTTAGGAGGCTGAAGCACAAAGATTGCTGTGAGTTCAAGGCCAGTTTGGGCTACATAGTGAGTTCAAGGCCAGCCTGAACTACATAGTGAGACTGAGACTCTGTCTCAAAAAACAGAAACAGGGCCGGGGATTTAGCTCAGTGGTTCCGCTGCCTGCCTTGCAAGTCCAAAGTCCCAAGTTCGATTCCTGGTACCAAAAAAAAAAAAAAAAAAAAAATCCACACAAAAAACCCCCAAACAAAAACAAAAAAGAAAAGAAACTTGCTGGCATTGTACCTGAGATTTTAGAGAGAGGAAGAAAAATGATTTCATAATGTTAATGGGGAATTCATTACTCAAATGGAGAAGGAATTTCCATCCTCATATGGCGCCAAGCAAAGTAGCCTCTCTCCAGCCCAGGGGCCCCAGGAGATAGATGTCTTTAGATCCCCTGTGTCATGGCTGTGTAGTGGCCGGAATCAGTCTTTGATAGAAAGATAATGAAAGAAGCTCACAAAATTCAAGAAGTGTGTCAAAGCACTGAATGTACCTCCTAACCTCCAGCGTGCAGAGTGCCTACGGGGAGCCCTCCACTGGTGCTGAAGGGCCAGGTCATTTGCATTCTCCTTAGATGGGGGGCTTTAAAGTGTCAGGTTGGTTTCTTCTGTTTGTTATGTTTTGTTTTTATGTCTTCTGAAACCCAAAAATAGCCAATAGTATGAATTCAACAAAAATTTGTTCAATGAATAGGCTGAATCAAGGGCAGGAAATGAACACTGACATAGTTCTCCTTGTTCTTTGCTCTTCATTGCTTTCTCACCTTCCTCCTTATTTTGCAGTATCAGAGATTGAACCTAGGCCTTTTGTGCTGAACTACATCCCCAGAGCTTTTAATATTTTTAAAATTTTGGGCCGGGGATTTAGTTCAGTGGTTTTGCCGCCTGCTGCACAAGCACAAGGACCTGAGTTCGATCTCCGGTACTGAAAAAAACCAAAACATAAAATTTTTAAAATTTTGATGCAGGGCATGGTGGTACCTGTCAGTACTTGCAAGGCTGAGGCAGGAGGATCACTCTGAGTTTGAGGCCCGCCTGGGCTGCACAGTGAGTCGAAGGCCAGCCTGAACTACATAGCAAGACCCTGTCTCAAAAAGCAAAACAAGGGGCCGGGGATTTAGCTCAGTGGTTCCAGCGCCTGCCTCGAAAGGGCAAGGTCCCGAGTTTGATCCCCAGTACAAAAAAAAAAAGGTACTAATAAAAAAATTAAAAAAAAAAAAAAAGCAAAACAAAATACATTTTGAAAAATTTTGAGACAGGGTCTTGTTAAGTCTGGAAGTTGTTCAGGCTGGGCTGGAACTTGTGGTCCTTCTGCGTCAGGCTCCCAGAGTGTTGGAATTACAAGCATGAGCCATGATGCCTGACCCTTTATTTGTGTGTGTGTGTTTGTTTGTTTGTTTTTTGGTACCAGGGATCGAACTTGGGACATTGAGCTTGCGAGGCAGGCGCTGGAACCACTGAGCTAAACCCGCGGTCCCCCTTTTGGTTTTTTAACACAATCTTAACCAAAAATCATGTGACGTAATTATTATGACTTTTGCTTTGTAGAAGCAATATTCATGGGATATAATCACAAATTATCTTCAATTTTATTTTGCAGCATCCTTTAAATTCTGCTTTCCTTGCCCTTAAACAGGGACACCCAAATTTCTGACTTCTTGTCACTTCCAAGTCCTATAGTCACTTTAGTTTGGGCATCGACTATAATTTAGTAATTTTAACTGTCTAGTTATTATAGGTGGCTAAGTTAGATAGAAATTAAAGTACAGTCAGAGAGGGGCTGGATTCTCAAGGAAGTCAGCACTTGAGATATCAGAGGGCAGGGGATTTAGCTCAGTGGTGCCACTGCCTGCCTCGCAAGCTCAAGGTCCCGAGTTCAATCCCCAGTATCCCCCTTCCCCCCAAATTAAGACATCAGAATATGGGCATGGAGACACACCTGAAGATAAAGAGGCAATAGCCAGTCCTGCATGCCTCCCTAAGGAATAAGCAGTAACTTGGAATTATACTGTAACTAGCACCACCTGGTCCAGGAAGTACAGCCAGGCATCAGTCTTCCAGGTGGGTGGCCAGAGCATCCAGACTCATCCCTTTCCAAAAATGCCTTTATTCTTTCCCTTGCTACATACCCTTGCTGTGTGACTCATTTCCCTACTGGAGCAGCATTAACTAAGCGGCTACATTTGCAGTCATAAGGTATAGGTTGATTGAAGTTTGACCCAAGTTGTATCCATGTTGTGACTTTGCTGTATAACTTACCCCTGACAAAGGGCCTTGGTGGCAACCCTATTTGGGATCCCCGCTGGAAATCCAGGAGCTATTCTTCTCTTCTTATTTGCAATAAAACTCTCCTAACTCCTTCCTTGGGTTCACAATTTCATTCCTCAGTGTTGTGGGACCACGAAGTTGGCATATTTGACATCTAACAGGTTGGGGGTTGTATTCTCCTATATCACAATGTTATATAGTAACACAATTTGTTTCACTCAGAATCACAGCTCTTCTCTTCTCCAGAAGGGGACAGGTCTGCTCAGTCCTCTCCACTCCCTAACAGGTTAGAGAGGAAAGAGGAGAAGGACAGATGACAAGACAGAGAAGTTTCTTTGAGTACTGCTTTTAAGGTGTTCTGAGATCTCTACTAAGAATATTTGTTTGCAAATCTCAAGATGCGAACTAAAATTTTCTGTTGATCTCTTGCTTTTCCTCCTCCCCCTCCTCCCCCTCCCTTCTCCTTTTTCCCCTTCCCCTTCCTCTTTCCTTCCATTTCCTCTTCTCTCCTGCTCCTCTTCTCTTTCTTCTCCTTCTCTTTCTCCTCTTTGAGAAAGGGTCTCACTGTGTAGTCCAGGCTGGCCCGGGAAGTCATTAAATTCCCAGGCTGGCCTTGAACTTGGCTCTCTCCTGCCTCAGCCTCCTGAGTGCTGGGATTATAGGTGTGCATCATCATCTCCAACTTAATTTTATTTTCTTTAGCAAAGGTAATTTATTAAATACTGTGTAATTTCCTCCTTCTTTTGTGGGAACACAAACTCAAATTTTTCTTTCTTTCTTCTTCTTCTTTTTTTTTTTTTTTTGGTACCGGAGATCGAACTCAGGTCTTTGGCTTGCGAGGCAGGTGGCAGAACCACGAGCTAAATCCCTGGCCCCCTATTTCTTATTTTTTGAGACAGTTTTCACTGTGTAGTTCAGGCTGGCCTTGAACTCACTATGCAGCCAACACTGGCCTTGAACTCACAGTGATCCTTCGGCTTCAGCCTTGCCATGCTGGAATTACAGGTGTGCACTACCGTGGTGGCAGAATCTCAAATTTTCAGCAGAGATTTTTCACAACTCCCATGTGAACATCTCATTCCCCCTGTTTTCTAGATGGCTGCTTGGAGTAAACACTACACTTCCAGCCTCTGGTTTTTTTGGTACCCGGGATCGAATTAAGGACCTTGTGCTTGAGAGGCAGGTGCGAGGACACTGAGCTAAGTCCCCAGTCCCCATCTCCTTCCTTTTGAGATTCTGGGAAGATGAACCCATACTCACCCTATCCGTGCTTGGATTTTCCAGTGCTGCTCAGTCTCCACCTTCCTAATTGTTCTCTTGTGCTGCTTGCTTAAAATATTTCTTGCAACAAGTGGGCATGAATTGCCACAGTGAGCACATCCAGTGGAGGGGCGCACGTCACACTGTGCCTTCTCCACACCTCTACTGCCTCTGACCCTATGGACACAGCTTCCTCCGTAGAGCTCCGTTGTCCTCAGCAGGCTCCCGGGACACCACTCCCTGCTGGCTCTTTTCCTGTGTTTCTCCCTGGTCCATCCCTTGGACCACTCCTTTCTACCTATTTATTACTCATTTACCTTGGGGATCTACCTACAGGCACTATCAGCATTCTCCAAAACGAGAAGCTGGGATACAGGGTCCCCAGTCAGCTCAGATGGCCAGCATTTGTTCCCCTTTTCCTCTGCATTCTGGGGAGGAGAAGGATGAGGGGAGGTGGAGGAGAGAGAAGAGGGAGGAGGAGGAGGAAGTCTTTCAAAGGAACAAGAAAAGAAGCTATAACGATCCCTGGTACCAAAAAAAAAAAAAGAAGCTATAATGCAGTGGGAAGCTATAGGGCAGTGGGTATGTACTTGATTGTTAAACTGGGCAGACTGGGTTCAAATCCCACCCTCGCTACTGGGGTAGTTGTGGATTTGGGTAAAATATCAAATTTCTATTTTATGCTCTTCTCTTTTTTATAAAAGAATTTGCATAGTGCCTACCTCTCAGGTTTGTTATGAAAGAAAATCCTTTATTATTATGTGTATAAAAGACTCAGTAACATGTGAATAGGAAGTGCTTATATGAACACTTACATGCCTGTATGGTTGACAAAGATTCAACTTTACAATGCCTTTAAAAATCAAATATATTTGATAAATATTAAACATGCCAACAAGCAAAAAAGGTACTTTGCATTTGATCTGCAAAACTATTGTATAAAACTAGGCATATTTATGCTTAAATTTTCATTACCTGTTGCTTTACTTTGGGGATGTATATTCCCACAACTGTGTGTCTGGTAGTAAAGCTGATACCCAATACCAGTAAATTGAAGCCTCAGATTTTACATTTCTTTAAATGTTATAGTGCAATTCTAGAATAACAAATTGACATTCTTATACTATACAAGATCTTGGAGTCCTTTCCTATATTAGTTCAGTGGAATATTGTCAGATTAAGATCAGTACCATGGTAGAGAGGAAATAATAACAGAATCTGCATTTTGGTTGCAAAATCCTTCTGTAACATTTAAATTTCTTATTATTATGCATTAGATTTTAAATCTTTTATTCCTTAATTTTACTACTCTAATTACACTTGTAGCATACCCCTAAAAAAACTCTTTTAAATATCTTCCATTTAAGTTTACTTTTCATTGCATAATTTTCTCAAAATTTTTAAAATGTATTGATTTAAATGTTATAAATAAAGTTAATGAACAAAAAATAAAATAAAATTGGGCTGGGGATTTGGCTCACTGGTTCTGCCGCCTGCCTCACAAGTGTCAGGTCCCGAGTTCGATCTCCAGTACCAAAAAACAAACAAAACAAAACAAAAAATAAAATAAAATAAAGTAAAATTTAAAAAGTTGGGGGTGTAGGATGTAGCTCAGTGGGAAGGCCTTGGGTTCAATTCCCAGTACAGAAAAAAGTTACTTTGACACAACTCCAATGACTCCTTTAATATAAATCTAAGGACTTCTCCTTCTGTAATCTGTCTTTATTATATATTTTAAAAATTCCTATTGTCAGAATGATTATACAAGAGTTGTTATATTACACAGACTACACAGCAGAGTTTGCAAAGTGTCTTTGGCGACCATGGGAGCCCTGTGACCCCACCAAGATGCAAAAAATTATTTTTATAGCAATGCAGTGATGGTAAAGAAGTGCTGTTGGGGAAATCTGTCATCCTCTAGCGAGACTCAGCACAGGAAGACAGGACGGTACTGGTGGACACTGTGTTCCTCACTCACTGTCACAGCTGACAAGCAAGCAGACAAACAAAGCATAACAAACATCAAACCCAGGTAAGTGTTTATTCAGGATAATGAAATGGGAAGCACACAGAGAGCACTCCTGCTGCAGGGTAAAATATGCTGGTTTCATATTTCTGAGGAAAAACAGTTATGCAAATATTTGAGTCATTGACCATTTGATGAAACGTCCTCTGCAGCCCTTCTCTCCTCCTCAGGTGGCTGACCTCACATGGCTCAAAGCAAGGGGACTATTCCTATTTTGCTTGATATTATGTTCCCAGCAACACCTGACAGAAAAGTCTTGATGAATATTAACTTGATGACAAATGAAAGAATTTCAGGGAGTGTACCTGGGTTCAGTTTTGGAAAAGAATCTGGGTGTCCTTCTGATACCCAGGGTTTCCCCTCGCTCCAAGACTGGCTTGGTCTGTGACTACCTCTTGAGAAGCCAATAAATCTAAAGCCTTTCTTTTTGCTGAGTAGGAATATGTTTTTTTTTCTACAATAAATACATTTATCATGAAGGCAATCAATGGAAAAGGTTTTTGATAATCAGGGTCTCCACGGAATGTAAGGTACAGTGATCACAAATACAGTGACCCCAGATTGTGAACATAATAAGTTGTACAAGCAGCAGAACTAAACAATCAGTAGGTGGTGGGTTAGAGTCAGAAAACCTGGGCTTGAACCTTAAACTTCTACCCACTACTTCTTTGTCTTGGAAAATAGTCTCTGTGTGCTTTGGTTTCTTTATCCATAGAGATGGAATTTGAAAACCGTTTCCTTTCAGGAACTTGTCACGTGGATGAAATGATATAAAGGAAGAGCTCAATGAAAGTTAGAGCCGCAGCAACAGGTTCCAGGGCTGGCACGGCAGCCACAGGGCCCCACAGGTACTGTCACCAGGTTAAGAAATTAAAATACTGCAAAAGATTTTAGAAGTCGACATTAATGCTTTAACAGAAGAGCATTAAAAAGTCTTCATTTAGTAATGAGTTAACTGGTGTTTGAAATCCCTGTCAGTTTCTCTGAGTGCATGGATTCTGGTTATTTTAAACTTTTCTAAAGTAGTTAGAGAACACTTCATTGGAGGGGTTTTTAAAATAAACTTTTAAAAGTAATTACATCTGCAAAGCAATGGATATGTTACTAGTAAGCACTGAACTAAAATATTCCCAGGTGCTCGGATGTTATGCAGTGTATTGTGCAATTAATATTGCGTGCATCACAAGCCCTGGTGGCTTGTGTCCTCTGGATCTCCCTGAAGCATGTTCTGCAGTGCCCTCACCTGGCTTGCATCAGTGGCGTCTTGGTCCTTTCCGTTGCTGTCAGCCCAGACAATTCCTGCTTCTTTTTTTTTTTTGTTACCGGAGATCGAACTCGGGTCCTTGTGCTTTCGAGGCAAGCGGTGGAACCACTGAGTTAAATCCCTGGCCCCTAATTCCAGCTTCTTGAGTGTTTTCTCTATTCATCATCCATCCTGTGGTGTTCAGTCAAGTTTTAATGCTTTTGCTTACTTACGGTTATAACTCCATCGTGAAATGCCTTCCTCTGTATCTGATAGTTTGTGAAGGAAAAGTTTATCTTGAGACAAGTTTCATATTTGTAGGTGGTGAAAAGGGAGAAGAAAAGGAAGGGAGAAATCATGTGAAAAAGAAATAGGTCCCCCAAATTTCAGGAATTAAATTATTTGACATTATGGAATAGTTTAATGCTCAGGCCTCATCAATATATCTCTAAGTAATGATCTAATTCCAGTCACACATTAATATTATTGAACTGCAGTTCCCATGCTCTTACTATGGATCTCCAAAAAGAAGATTTAAAAATTTTTTTTGTTTGCTTTTTTTTTTTTGGTGCTGGGGATTGAACTCAGGACCTCAAACTTGCCAGGCAGGTGCTGTGCTGCTGAGCTACATCCCCAGCCCTGTTTTTTTTTTTCTTTTTTGTGTGCTGGGGATCGATCTCAGGTCCTTGCGGTTGTGAAGCAGGCAACGAAACCACTGAGCTAAATCCCTGGCCCCTGCTTTTTGTTTTTTTGAGACAGGGTCTTGGTATGTAGCTCAGGCTGGCCTTGAACTTGCAGCAATCCTTCTGCCTGAGCCTCCCAAGTGCTAGAATGACAAGCATGCACCACCATGCCTGCTTAAAACTGCCTTTAAACATTCTGCTACCAAGGTAGAGATTCATAGTTCAACTAGATTAATTTCTTTCCATGTTCTGTTAAGGTGGTGGGCGGGTGCAGAAGGAGAGTCCTGTTGAAGGGGATCTCAGAGTCCAGTGAAAATGGCACTGGGGCAAAACTACTGGCTTCTATTTCAGTTCTCTAACGGAGCATCTGGGTGGCCTGCAGTGGTAAAAACCTCACCCTCCCCTGGGATTGGACCTAGGGTGTTTGTCTGGAGCTACAGCCCCAGACCTTTTTACTTTTTACTTTCAGAGACTTGCTAATTTGCCCAGGTGGTACTCAAACTTGTGATCTTCCTGCCTCAGCCTCCTAGAGTGCTTTAATTACACAGGTGTGTGTCACCATTCCTTGGCTTGGTTAACTTTTTGAGATTTCAATTTTTACATCTTCCTCTATGGAAGATAAAATGGCATACTGACTTTTGTGATAGGCATAATACTGGGTTTTTTTGTTTTCCTTTTTTTGGTTTTTTTGGGTACTGGGGATCGAACTCAGGACCTTGCTTGGAAGGCAGGTGGCAGAACCACTGAGCTAAATCCCTGGCCTGGCATAATACTATTTTTCTGAAATATTCCCAGTGTTATAGAAGTGCTGGCCCCCACCTTATTCCCAAGGTCAAAATCTTTACAGGTGGCCTGACTTAACCTCACTTGCAAAGCCACAGTGGCATGTGCTGGGCATGGTGGCACATGTCTGTAATCCCAGCACTTGGGAGGCAGAGGCAGGAAGATTGCTGTGAGTTCAAGACCAGCCTGGACTACACAGTGAGACTACAGAGTCCCAAAAAACTAAAAACAAACAACAAACAAACAAAAAACCCACAGTGGCAGCTTTGCTGGCTTTTCTGACTAGACTCTCCCCTCTTTGAATACCAGATTGCCATCAAACTAATTTTTTCCTGATAGTCAAGCCATGACCCTGCTCCAAATCACTACTGTATGCTCAGGCTATCTAGCCTAAATTTCTCTGCATCTTATCACTTTTAATTTTATAAAATATTTACCTAGTTCCTGATATGACCCACAGTTGTGGGAAGTGCATTATTCTTTTCCAGAAAAGATCCTTCTAGACTTATTCCAAGGCACCCCTGATTAATATCATCTCATTATGATAATCTTTCAGATGCAGTGCAGTATTTGCCTTTTTATTTATTTATTTATTTGTATTTTTTTTTCAGATTTGCCTTTTTAGAAGAAGTGTCTGGATGGCAAAAGGTAAGGTTGTAGTAGTACATTTTCAGGCTTTAGGGAGGTGGATGGTTGAAGCAGGGCTGAATAAACTAAAGGGTAAATCACTGCAGTTAAGTGATCCCTACATGCAGAGACACAAGAGAAAGTTACGTCTCTTACATGTAGCAGCCCTTGATAGGTAGTGCCTGCTCTGAGAGCCGTCCCAGAACCTAGGCTGATGGCAGGGTTGGGGAACTGTGCCATGCTCCAAAAGACAAGGTGAAGCTGTATTTCCACACCTGGCTTCCATCCAGCAGGAAGGGATAAAGTGATGTCCAGGGCACAGGATTTCCTCTTGAGCAAGTCATGTGAAAGTTGCACATTTTCCTGTTTTCCATCCAATGCAGAGAACTTTGTCCATCATTCAGTCTCTCACTGTGTAGCCACGTGCTCACATGGGCCAATCAATAGCTTCCACTGTGGAGTGCGTTCCTCTGCCTTGAGATCACTCCATGAGAGCTGCCTCACATACTTCAGTACCACTGGACTCCATATTTACAAGTTCTACTTTCTCTCCCTTCTTTCAAAAGCAAAGGAGACATCTTCTTGCTATGATAGGCATAGCTTAAATAGGTGAACCTTTTCCACAGTGTGTCCACAGCCTGGGGAAGTAGCTCATCCATGGATTTGGCCCTAGATATCCTCACTGACTTTCAAACTGACCAAATGCAGTCATTGGCTAATCTTCCCTCAGCCTCATGAGAACACGATGAGGAGGAGGACCGGATTAAAGATGGTTTTCCTCTTGCCTAAGTGTACCCATGGTCCCAGAACAGGAGCCCAAGGGAGAGTCCTCTGGGACACAGCCATCTCTAGGGTGGGGATTGTGCACGTTCCAGCAGAGGCTAAAGCCATTGTCACCTGCTTGGCCCCTGGCTCAGGGATGGTAGCAGGTCCACTCATGAGGTCCAGAAATTAACGTCCCTGGTGCCCAAGCAGAATGGGACTGTGTTCTATCACTTTCTTTTCATGAGGTAAAATTCATACAATGTAATGTTAATCTTTTCAGTACATATAGAACATTGCGCAACCTTCACTTCTATTTCATTCCTGATTATTTTCATTATTCCAAAAGGAACCTCTGCACCCACCAAGCACTTACTGCCATTCTCCTCCCTGCTACCTCATGGTCCTGACTACCACTAATCTGTTCTGTCTTTTGTGGATTTAACTATTCAGGACATTTTATGCACATAGAACCAAATAATATGTCGTCTTTTCTTTCAGCATAAGGTTTTCCAGGGTTCAGGTATTTGTACTTCATTCATTTTTTATGCCAAATAATATTCCACAGCACAGAGAGGCCAGTTTTGGTTTAGCCATTCCTCTGCTGATAGACATTTGCGGGTTGTTTCTACCTCTTAAAAATCATTCCTAAAAAAGATGCACCATATAATGATTTTTCTTAAAATCCCAGAATTCAGATATCATTGCTTCGGCTATCTAATGTGCTAAGTCCTTTGTAATTTAGTCTCTTGGGACGATATGTCACACTGTTACAGGAAGGGACCAGAGAGACCCCTGCACTGTCCAGGTTATGCCCCCAATTCTGTGGAACTCTGCAGAGTTGCATGCCCATCCACATCGTCCAGCTCTGGCTCTCTGTCTTCAGTCAAATTTTAACAGAGGTTTTTCAGCCTCAAAGGTTCATCTCAAATCATTGTCGTGAAAATTACTTATGTGAAGCAACTCGTGCAGTGACTAACACACTTTGTACTTGTCAGTTCCCTTTCAAATGTGTCAAGCCTTAGAATATATTTTCAAAAAAAGACAGGCTGCCAAGATGGAAGATTTCTTAGGATCACCCTGCCGTGCTTTTCTGATCCTAGCTGTCAACTGTAGGCCCAAAGCCTTAGACAGGTATGTCTGGTTTGAAGAAAATACTGCCATCACATACTTAAAAACCTTCCTCTTGATTTCAAATTGGCACTGGCTGCTCACAAATCCCTTTAGCTGAATCCTTTCCTGAGGCCTGACATTGTGTCATTAATTTCCATTCACTCCTTCCTTCAACCAGGCACTCCACTGGGAGCATAATGAATGAGAGTCCCGGGTTCTAGAAACATGCAACCAGTGGAGAAGACAGGCCAGAAAAAAACACTTACAATGCACTGGGGTCCCCTGGGCCTGGTGGCCCATGCTGTAATCCCAGAACACTGGGAAGCTGAAATAGAAAGATCTGTTTTGAGCCCAGCCTTAGCAGTTTAGGAACTTAACAAGATCTTGACTCAAAATAAAAACAAACAAACAAACAAATAAATTAAAAAATTTAAAAGTGCTGGAGATGTACCTCAGTGTGAAGGCCCTGGGTTCAATCCTCAGTACCAAAAAAAAAAAAAAAATTTCCACTGGGATTGGTGTTCTGATTTAGTATGTAGGCATAGAAGAGACATACATACCTCAGTGAGCCTTACAGAACAGAAAAGGGTGTCAGGTAATGGCAAAGAATTAGCTTAGTGACCAAATCAAGTGGGCTTTGGAGAAGTAAAAGCACAGTCCAGTCAAGCAGGCCTGAACTCATTTGACTTTTCTGAGCCTCGATTTTAGATTTGTAGAGTAAGGAAACCACTGAGGTTGTAATAATAAGAAATAAAACATACAGATGTTATGTCTTTTTTTTCCTTTTCTTTTGTTTTTTTGAGACAGGGTCTTGCTCTGCCATTCAGGCTGTCTCATTATGTAGCCCAGGCTGGCCTTGAACTAACAGCAATCCTCCTGCCTCAGCCTCCCGAGTGCTGGGATTACAGACATGCACTACTGTGCCTGGCAACATTTTTTGTTGTTCAGATGTTACACTGAAAGTTCCTAGAAGTGAGTAGGTTTATGATGAATAAGAGTTCCTCAAGGCTCATAAAGGACAAGACAAAATATTCTCGAATTAGGAAAAGAATAGACAAAATATATGATTGTAATTAGAACATTGTCCTTCTAGTCAGGAGGTTGTAGTTGAGGGAGAGGAATTTGGGTGGGAGCTACTCTGACCTTGGCACGTAGGCTTTGGCCAGACTCACTTCTCAAAACAAGCCAATTGTGAGGTTAACCCTTTACAGCTTGCTTTAGACATAATCAATATTACAGTCCTCTGCATCTCCCCCTTCTCTGTTTGAAAATGGCAGCTGCATCAGATCTGGTGATATTTTCAGGTCCCAGGGCTGCAGCAGGGGAGGGGAGTTGCTCAGATGCAGCCTTTGCATGGCTATCATCAGGGGTGTCATATTGTGCTCCTTGCAGTGAATCCATCATCTTGGTCCATGATAGTATATTCTGGGATGATAGCCACAGCATCTTCTTATCTTCCACTGAAAAATAAGCATACCTTGGCCCCTATGTTATTAATGGTATTGGGCCAATTACTTTTTAGTTAGGACATACTTTTGACAACATTAGTGTCTAGAACATGTCAGTAGATCTATCTTTAATCAATGGAGTTTAAATGGAGTATATTTACCTTCTGTAAGTCTATTTAAAATTTTAAAATGAAAGTGATAAGATCTAATTGAGCTTGTGGAAGTAGCTGTACCTCCCTTTTTTATGTAATTGTGTTTTTAGGGAAAGGTGAGTACACCCAACAATGGCTTGTCCCCGTGAATTATCCAATGGACCAATGTCACAAGGACTTACAATGAGTCTAACTGACTTAGCTGTCTATAATAATTTTTTTTTTTTGTACCGGGGGTCAAACTCAGGACCTTTCGCTTGTGAGGCAGGTGCGGTGCCACTGAGCTAAATCCCTGGCCCTATAATATATATTTTTTTAAATAAAAAGCATCTCCAACTGCAGTTAGGGGAGAAAGGGCATAGTTTCAATCCATCTGCTTCGAGTTGAGAAGGACTGATGTAGGGAAGACAGCAGTTAGGGGCTCTTCTCTTCAGGGAGCTAATTTAATAGGCCTTGAATAAAAATCATGTTGTAATTTAGCAATTATAAACTCTCTCTTTTTTTTTGGTACTGGGCATCAAACTTGGGTCCTTGTGCTTGTGAGGCAGGTGGTGGAACCACTGAGCTAAATCCCCTGCCCTATAAATTCTCTTATAAAGTCAATCTGGTGGATTTTGGTAAAAAAAAAAATCTGGTATATTTGTTGTTGATTTTATCTATATGATCACTTGGAGTTTGGCAGCCTATAGGTAAGAATAAACAAAATTTTAAAGAAATTAGAGCATGTATAATCAAAGTATAAGTACTAAAATAAAAAAAGCAGGTTGGGTAAAGAGCTATGTTTAGAAACTTTTTAAAGGACTAAAATAGTGATTGTGACCTGCTGGGTCTTAGATCCTTTTACTAATAGAGGTTATCTGTAATTGGTTGTGATCAATTAGTTGTAAATACCACTGCACTTGGACCAGACATTGGTCTGATATTTTGTCAAAATTTTTCTTTTAATTTTAGCTTAAAAAGATGGAAAATTTAATAATTTTTAAAAACAATTTTAGCTAAAAAATTTAAAAACTCTTGTTGAGGTCCATAAATTTTACCATAGTCTTTTCCAATGACCCATAACAGGGGTGAGTCACCAGTGTAGTTGGAAACTGCCAGTAGGGGTCAGCAACCAGAGTCCCTTCTTGATCTTAGCCAAAAGCCCAAGAAGCAATAATTGGGGCCCCTTCTTCTATACAGCTTTATTACTATGGTCTTGACTTTATACATCTTTGGATTATACTTTTCTACTGGGTGCTTAAGGCCAAGTTAAGGTGATATATTAATTTAAATTAACCTCTTGCTGTCTATCAAGGTCAATTAAGTCTCCACAGCCATTACTTTGAACCCTGTACAGAGCTTTACAGCTCCTGTCAGTGTCAGCCATCAGGATGTGTCACAGCCTTGCTTGACCATGTTGCTTTCTGTGAAAGCGTGGGAGATTTTTCCCTTCAAGTGACACTCCTTTGTCTTTTTTTTTTTGGTACCGGGGATCGAACTCGGGTCCTTGCGCTTGCGCAGCAGGCGGCGAAACCACCGAGCTAAATCTCCGGCCCCAAGTGACACTCCTTTGGCACACTATTAATTCTTATCTTTTTGGTGTCCAACAATCTCCCTGCTCAGAAGCTTGGGTGACTTGCCAAAGTTGTAGGATCTTGTAAAAAAAGTCCTCTCATGTCCTGGGTTGTTTATAGATCTTGAAGGGCCACGGCCAAAATATTACTACTTTACTTTTTTTGTTGTTGTTGTTACCGGGGATCGAACTCGGGTCCTTGTGCTTTCAAGGCAGGCAGCAGAGCCACTGTGCTAAATCCCCAGCCCTATGGCCAAAATATTGACTGTCTTCTTAGCCCAGTTATATTTCTAGTTCTGGTCTCTAAACTTTAGTTGTTGAACACCCAGAAGAGAAGATCAATAACATAAACTTTGCAATGGGAGTAGTGAACTTAACTATTATAATTTTACCTGAATATCAAGCACTTTCAAATATAATATATAGAGAACTGTTGTTATTATCAATCATGGTTGTTCTAGTAGTTGAATTCCTGTAAAATGTTAACAGAAAAAAAGTTTTAAAGCAAGAGCCTCACATGATATTTCAGCATGACAATCATGATGACATTATCTTTGTAACATACTTACATGTCCATCTTGGTATAAAGTAGCCATTGTTAAATGAACTCATCCTCCTTAAAAGCATAAAAAACTCTTACCCAAATTGTTATCTTTTGATAGGTTGCCATCTAAAGAAAATATATCAGCCTATAACTATACCTGTTATCATAAGTAGCTGGATCATATGAGAAAGGAAAATATCTGAATTGAGAGGTTATTACCATAAAGAATGTATTAGAGCGCTGGGGATTTAGCTCAGTGGTTCTGCCACCTGTCTTGCAGGTGGTCCTGAGTTCAATCCCCAGTACCAAAAAAAAAAAAAAAAGAATGTATTAGAAGACCTGTAGAGTCAAAAAGCATGAATACATTTAGTACATCAGAAAATTAACAAAAATAATAATTATCATAATTATATGTATGAAAACTTATGCCCTTTAATTTAGTTTGGTACCAAAAGCATCTTTTTGGTTTTTTTCCCCATTAAGTTTATTGGTACATTTTAGGTATAAAATACATTTGCATACATCATTGGGATCTTGTACCATTACATGAGTATCTTGGTTCTTATTTTTTTTCCCTTCCCCTGCCCTCCCTTCACTCCCTCCACCCTTCCCTATTTGCAAAGATTTTGTTTCCATTTTTTTCCTTTTCTCATGTTTTTTCTTTTCCCTTTTTTCCTTTCCCCTACCTCTCCCACTTCCCCTGCTCCTTTAGACCTTTACTTCCTATTACACAATATCAATTATACATTTTTAAAATTAAAATATCAAGACCTAGGAGACATTACCACAGATTTTACAGAATTTAGAAGGATATAGAATGCATATTTCAAAAATCTGTTTTGAAATAAATTTGACAACTTCTAAGAAGTAGCTTGGAAGACAAATCAATGAAACTAACTCTGGAGGAAATATAAAATTTGACTAGTACCTATTAAAGAAAGTATATTCCTAGCCAAAAGTATCTTTTTAATTAAATCTTGGTTTGTTCTTTTTATGAAAAATTTAATCTTTTGAAAATGAACAATGTAAACATATCACAAAAATATAATTAGAACTTAACTCTTTGATGACAACAATGCAAACATATTATAATAACATATTTAAGTAATATTCATTGATGTAAGTCTTTTATAAATCTATGAAAACTATTGGTGTCAGTCTGCTGTAAGACTATGGAAACTGTTGAGGTCCCCTATTGAGCAAAGGTTGGAAAATATTTCCATCTGGCTGCTTCTTTGTTCACCAAGGGGAGTCCAATTCAGCAGTCTCTCTAAACCTAAGGGTCTTCATTAATTACTTTGAGAAAGCTTATTTAATAACCTATAAAAACCAGATTGTAACAATTAATAGATTATTTGTAACCAATTAAATTTTTGGAGTGAATATATTTAAACAACAATATGCATTATATTATTTTGATCTGTTAGCAACTGGGGGGTGGGGGGGAAAGAAATGCATGTCTTCAATTTAAATAACCTTTTTTTTGGTACTGGGGATCAAACTTGGGTCCTTGTACTTGCGAGGCAGGCGGCGGAACCTTAAATAACTTTTATCTGTAAGTCAATTGAAATTATAGGCAAATATCCCTTTAAAAATTTTTTTTTTCTTTTTTTTTTAGTACCAGGGATTGAACTCGGGACCCTTGTGCTTGAGAGCCAGGCGCCGGAACCACTGAGCTAAATCCCCGGCCCATAAAAATAAATTTTTAAAGGAAAAAAATGTTGAGTTCAAACAAAATAGTGTATGATTGGACAGACCAGTGGACAAACAAAGAATTTATAAAACTACAGTGCACTCAAATATATTTAGCCTAATTGAATTATAATATCTCTTTATAATTTTTAGTTTCATAGTTGTAAATAAGACTAGTCAAAATGTTTTGTAAGTCAATTAACAGAGATATCTTGTAGAATTAGAATCAGAATAAAAGCTCTTTATGCCTATAAATACAAACCTTTTATAACAAACTTGAAACCAACAAGCAAACATACACATTTCCTTGATAAATCACTTCCACACACTTTCTTGATGTTTATAGGCCTTCTAATCTTGTCTCTACATATCGCTCTTTATATCCAAGAAGACAAATATACAAAATCCTTTCATATCAAAAATATATCTCTTTTACTTTGTAGCCTTTTTTTTTTTTTTTTGGTACTGGGGATCGAACTTGAGTCTTTGTGCTTGCATAGCAGGCAGCAAAACCACTGAGCTAAATCCCCGGCCCTGTAGCCTTCTTAATATTTGATCTCCATCTCACTTACTTATAAACCTTCTATAACTTGCTTCAGCTGTTAAAATTTTAAAGTGTCCCCCTCCCCCTTTTTGTTCTCAGATTGTTACATTTTAAAATTTGACTGGCTGCCAATGGAACAGCAGTAAACTTGAGTTCTTCATCAAGAAAGTACAGAAAAGAGCAAGTTAGTCAAATTCAAGAATTTGTGATTTATAAGAAATGTTTTAAGCATACCAATTAAACATCAACTCAAATTGAAGCAAAGATATATTTATCAATTAGCTAAAATTTGTAATTTGATTTCTCTTGTAAAATTTCTTGATGTCTAGTAGAGCACAGTTGCATTTTCTCTGGCTTTATTTTGGATTCCAGACCTTTGCAGGCAGCATCATGCTGATAACATAGTGCTAGCCTTGGGGCTCTTAAAGCCAGGAGTGTTTTTTCTCACTATTTTGCTTTATGTTCTTCACAGCTTTCATAGCTGTTTTCATTCCATTACTTATTTTCTCATTTCAGTTCTTTCCAAGGTGAGTGCAAGCCCTGCTAGACCTTCTCTGAGTCCAACCATGGCACTGGGCCTGTGACACCCCCCTCTCCCCAGTTTCCTTGCACTAAAGGCAACCACTTGTCCTCATGCCTTTTCCCCCACCTCCTCTGCACTTGTGATCTTAGCAGCTCAGCCTCCTCAAGAGGGGAAGCACTGGGGTTTGCCTGTAATGATGTTACATTTTCTGAGAGAGGCAAGTCTGCCCTGTGAAAGAGCAGATTTGGCAAGCAGTTGTTCTAAACCGAAACTAAATAGCTCTCACCAGAGGCTGGTTGCCTTGGAGCAGAAGCTTGAGTGGCTCCTAGGCTCAGTTGTTTGGGCCAAAAAACAGGGCATCCAAGTCTCCATGTTGTCAAAGTCTATAACTTTTCTGTTTGATTGAGCTGTCTGGATATTATTATTGACATGCTCCCTAAGTTCTATATCTAAAGCTCTTGTTTGTGAAAAACAACAATTATATTTAAAACTATCTTTGCAGCATTTATTTCAATACTGCAGACCGGCTTGGGCCGAAAGTGATTTTCCTATGTTTTAGTCCCAGCTGACCACCTTTACTACCTTCTCTCACCTGAACCACTTACCTTATTTTTCTCGGTTTTGCTTCTTGTTTGGACTTCCTTATCTTGATGTGAGGTGCACTGTGTTGTCGATTCTTTTTTTCTCTTTTTCTTTTTTCCTCTTCATTCTGAGTAGCCTCACTGAGCAGGTGATGGCTCGTGATTCAAGCCCCCACGATGGGTGCCAATTACGGGAGACCCCTGCAGTTAGGTTCCAGTCCCCTGTCCAGTGTACAACACAGGCCTGAGAAGAAAATACACTAAGAGACAGAACTAAGAGAGAGAAAGTGGGGTGCCAGGATGACAAATACTGGTGTAACAGACAAAGTCCCTGGCCAGTCCCAGACACTTTTATTGGCAAGGTATGTGCAGTTTCTATGGAGATTAATGTAAACAAGATGCATAAAGGACAAGACAAAGCATTCTCGAATTAGGAACAGAATAGACAAAATATATGGTTGTAATTAGAACATTGTCCTTCTAGTCAGGTGGTTTTAGTTGTGGGAATGGAATTTGGGTGGGAGCTACTCTGACCCTGGCACGTAGGCTTTGGCCAGACTCACTTCTCAAAACAAGCCAATTGTGAGGTTAACTCTTCACAGCCTGCTTTGGGTATAATTAATATTACAGTCCTCTGCACTGCTGTCCTTCCTCGTGGACACAATCATTCACCTGCTAAGTCCAGCCACACCCACGTGGGGGATGGGGGCCCTGTAATGTGCTATGGGTGATGATGTCCTCAGAACTGTGGGAGGCTGTCCAGGTGCTGACCAGGGCATGGAAGCTGGGGGTGGACACAGGGACAACTGGGCCTTCAAGGTAGAGGAAGCAAAACTCATTTATTGATACCCAGAGAATGTGAAGGCTCGCTAGGACGGAGGAGCACGGAGCTGCACGATGGTCCCCGAAGGCGGGGAACTGCCAGCCTTGTAGTGACCTGTGCTGGTGGCATTGTGCAAGGGCATGTTGTCGTCTAGACCTTTGGTAGTCACCTCTGCACCTGCAGTCAGCAGCTGCTTGGCGCGTCTCACTTAGCGGCCTCGCAAAGAGCTTCTGGATGCGCCGGGCACCTCCTGGAACCGCACGGGGCAGGCAGGTCTGACTCACGGCAGACTGGGAGAGGTGCTTTCCTGGTGTCATCTGCATGAGGACGCCATCTGCTGGCGGCTGTGTACCCCAGGGCGGGAAGCAGCGCTCCGGCCTGTGGCGAGCTCTGTCTGTGGGAAGCGAGCCCGCCCTAGGCTCCTAGGGTCGCACCGGCTCTCTGCGGGCTGCGCGCCCGCGGGCGCTGACCGTCCTCTCTGGGCGTCCGGACTAAAAATGCCGGGTTTCCAAACAATTCTGAGAGTTGAGTACTCTCACTGAGTCACTGCCCCACTATATACAAGAGGAAGCTGATGCTCAGACTGCATGCATCCATGGTGTGTGTGTGTGTGTGTGTGTGTGTGTGTGTGTGTGTGTGTGTGTGTGTGT
>NW_004624747.1:978480-1011049 GCF_000247695.1 Heterocephalus glaber | reverse complement strand
GGGATTGAACTTGGATCCTTGCACTTGAAAGGCAGGTGGCAGAACCACTGAGCTAAATCCCCGGCCCTCAAAATAATTTTTTAAACTCTGATGTAAATAATTAGGAAATGCCTTAATGTTGCATTCTGTATAAATTATTTGTAAAAAAGATTTATCATCTCAATGTACTTGAAGTTTTTTATTTGTTAAATTATATCTTTGAGTACTTTCTAGTTGTAATTATTTCTCTCTTTTAGCAGTAGAATCATTTATGTGCATTCTCTTTTTTCTCGATCATTACTGGTTAATTTTTAAAACTGTTTTTTTTTTTTATGGTACCGGGGATTGAACTTGGGTCCTTGCACTTGCGCAGCAGGTGGTGAAACCACTGAGCTAAATCCCCTGCCCAAAAATGTTCCTTTTTGATTTTCATTTCACTTTGCTAGTATTTCTCACTTTTGCCAGGCGTGATGGCAGACATCTGTAATCCCAGTACTCTGGGAGGCTGAGGCAGGAGGATTGCAAGTTCAAGCCTAGTCTAGGCAATGAAGTAATTTAGTGAGATTGTGCCAAAAAAGGGGGTGGTGGTGCTGGGGATATAGCGAAGGTCCTGGGTTCAATCCCCAGTACTGCTAAAAAAAAGTTTCTCACTTTTGTACTTGTCTCTTTTTTCTGGTTGCAATGCAGTTTTCATTTTCTGTGATGGTTCCATATTTTTTCTCACACTTTCCCACTGTACTTCGGAAGCTTATTTCTCATGTGCTCCCACTGCCCTGCCACATATTCCATGTTCCTGCACATACTTGAGATCAGTGATGGTGAAACTTTTAGAGCTTTCAATGAAAACAAATGGCCAGCTGTGGCACACATGCCGTAGCTTTGCCACCACTGCTTTAGATCTTTACTTCTGAAAGACTTGGATTCATGGAAAACATTTATGATGAAGTTCCTCTGCTGTGTGGAAATATTTTCTGAACTTTGGTGGGTTTTTTTTCCCCTGAAATATCTTTGTGGAGAGAAAATGCTATTTCCTTTTTTAAAAAATTACTTAATTTTGGATCTCACAATTTTTTTTTTTTTTTGGTACCGGGTATCGAACTCTAACTCACAATTGTTATATTCAGAAGTTTATTTGTGAATAAGTTTCGGGTAGAATTCAGAACAGCAGGAATTCTTACTGGTTTGAAATACAGTTCTCATGAGCCAAGCTTTTCTCTCTGTGTGTGCCTGCGTGAGTCTTCGCTCCTCTCTGACAGACACAGGTCCCGAGCCCTGTGCCCACGGTCATTGCCCTTGCTGATGGATGCTCTCTGTGGTTGCAGCCTGTGTGTGTATCTCCGTTTCTTGCTGCCCTTGTTAGTCCGTGGTGCCAAAGAGGGCAAAGGGAAGAGCCCACTGCCACACTGGAGCCCACTACCCAGCTGGGAATGCCAATTTAAGGGATTATTAATGTCGAACTTCACAGTGAGAAGCTCATTGGAAAAAATACCTTCATCAGGTTTGTATAAGATTAGGATCACATCTTTAGTTGTCTTCCCTTAGAGTCTTCCTTGACTCCTCCTGTCTCCACATTATGTTTAACTTTAGTGAATTTTGTAGCTCGTCTTCATTTGTTGTAGTTTATGATCACAGATTCTCAAGTTTTGTTGAAAAAGATATTTGCATGTATTTTTAAACTGTTTTATTTTTTGGTACTGAGGATCGAACTCAGGACCTTGCGCTTGCGAGGCAGGCATGGTGCCCCTGAGCTAAGTCCCCAGCCCTAAAATAGTGATTTTTTTTTAATAAGCGAGGGAGAAAGATGAGCTGTGATATGTCACCATCTTGCAATTTGAAATCCATCCCGTTGAACACATTTTAGGTAATTTTTTTTCTTTTTTTCTGGTACCAGGGATTGAACTCTGGACCTTGCGCTTGTGAGGCAGGTGTGGTGCTGCTGAGCTAAAATCCCCAGTCTGGTTTAGGTAATAATTTAATCTTTCAGATAAACTTACTTTGTATTATAAAATAGAATTCTATTCTCATCATATGTATAACTTCATGACAGGTGATAGCCATCATAAACAAAGACAATTTGTAATTTTTTTTTTTTGCTACCGGGGATCGAACTCAGGTCCTTGTGGTTGCGCAGCAGGCGGCAAAACCACTGAGATAAATCCCCAGCCCTAATTTATAAATTTTTAATGAAGACTTCTACCTGCTATTCTGTACCTTTAAAGATAAATTAAGAAGTAAGAATTAAATTTATTTACCTAGTAAAATAACTGCTGCTCTTCTCAGATGCACTTGGGAGCTTCCCAGGAACCCTAAGGCGTCACAAGTTAAGTATGTAATGCAACTCTCATGAGAAAGAAGCTGAGGATAAAAAGGGAAAAAAACCTCTCTAAATCATTGAAAAAACTGATGTGCTTTCTGAAGAGAAGTTCAAGACAAAATAACCTGACTGCTTATACAAAATCAGGACCAATTCAAAACCTGGGGACTTTCATGCATGAGCTCCACTTTTCTAGCCACTTGCAGGTATTATCCGTGATTCCCAAACCCAACTTTGCCTTTCCAGTTCAACTTTGGTTTCCCCTAGTGGTCAGCATTCTTCCATCCCCACTTTTTGGAGGAAGAAGGTAAGCTGAATGATCAAAGTTGTTGAAAAAGTGGAGAATTCTATTTTTTTCTCATCTCAAGCCTTAGCTGTAATTTTCCATTTTATTATCTTCACATTCTTTCCCCAAGATCAATCTTTTCCCTGCCATCCCATCTCATCACTTCGGATACCCTTTATGGTTTGTCTTTAATTCTTAGTAGTAAACATGGAAGGGCTACTTACAAGATTGTTACAGATGCTGAGAACTACCAGCTCAAAATTGTAATTTTCTTCTTTAAACAAAGTTGAGATTGACCATTCTAGTTGCGAGTCACAGATTGCTAATGTATGTTTACATGCCTGAGAGACAGAATAAAGACAGTGAGGATCTGTTTATCTGCTGTTACATAAAATATGATTTTCTGCAAAATTAAGAAGTGCAGGGGTCGGGGATTTAGCTCAGTGGTTTCGCTGCCTGCTGTGCAAGCGCAAGGATCCGAGTTTGTTCCCCGGTACAAAAAAAAAAAAAAAGAAGAAGAAGAAGAATTGCATAATCAAAGGCCTTACTTTCACTTACTCTTACTTACACTCACTACTCTAGTGTCCCTGTCCTCCAAACAGAGGATGAAGGGTGCGAAGCCTCCTAGGACATGTTTTAAGGTTGATGTGTGTTGGCTCACACCCTTGATCAATTCTGCCAAGTGCCTGATAGCCAAGCTCCGCACATTTCCAGAGCACTGAAATATGTACACAGGAAAAGAAAAACACCTCATATGAGCATAATATTAGGATATGTATATAATCATATATATGCTGCATATCTCTCTACAGACATATAGGTATGAAATTATTACAATTTATTTTTAGGAGAGATTGGGTCTAAGTAGTCAGCTCTTTTTTTGATTTTAACGTATTTGCTTACCCATTACTCATAATAGGGAAGATATGGAATGGACCTAAGTGCTCATTAGTGTAAGAATGGATAAAGAATACACACATACAATAATACGTTTAGTCATTTTAAAGAAGAAAATTCCAGGAGTGATTTTATGCTAAGTAGAAGGCATTATGGTAAGTAAAATCAGCCAAGCATAGAAAGACAAATACTGCATGATCTAACTTATATACACAATCTTTTTAAAAAAAGTTGAACTCACAGAAGCACAGAGTAGAACCATGTTTGCTAGAGGCTGGGGTTGGAGGAATGAGGAGATGTTGATTACAGGATACACAGTTTCAGTTAGGAAGAGTGGCGATCTAGTGCACAGCATGGTGATTATGATTAATAGTAATGTAGTTTGTACTTGAAAATTGCTAGGAAATTAGATCTTAAATATTATCACCACAAAAATGACATGTGAAGGGATGGATATATTAATTAGTTTGAACCTATCATTCCATGATGTATACATATATTGAAACATCAAACTGTATGACATTACTATATAGAGTTGTAGTTGTAAATTATACTGTAACAAAGCTGAAAAATACTGCAACTGGCTAAAGATTTACTTATTAAATTCATATTACATTAAAAAGTCTCCTGTGAAATATGTTTCTTAATTCAGGAAGATGGTTAGTATTTAAATAACATCCTAAAAATATTAACTGGAATAATCTCTATAATTTGAGGACACTTTCTTTTTTTTTTGTTACTGGGGACTGAACTCAGGCCCTTGCGCTTGTGCAGCAGGCAGCGAAACCACTGAGCTAAATCCCTGGCCCTAGGACACTTTCTATGAAGATACTTATAGCAAAGTCATCATGCTTTGTTCAAGTGCTAGAGGACTTTGAAGAATTGCCACTGAATAACTTTGGGAGCTCTTTGCATGCTGCTATGTAACTAGATTTCCAAGTGCTACTTATAGTAAAATGGATGGGATTGTACTATATAGATTGTTGAAGAGGAAAATTACAAGTCAGGGGAAGGGGTTCATTTTATTATTATTATTGTTTGTTTTGTTTTTTGGAGACAGGGTCTTACTATGTAGCTCAGGCTGACCATCAATGTTGTTTTTACAAAGGGGCCTCATATATTATCATAGCTGGAAAAAAAAAAGGTGGCTCTGAAGAAAACATCTGGCCTCTGGTAACTTATCCTAGTATACTGGGTCATTGCCTCAACTGGGGCTTCTGTTGAACCCTCAGACCTAAGGATCTCACACATCTAACAGTGTAACTCACATGATCCATCAGATGGAAGTAGCTGGAAGCAATTCCAGTGCACAGTGATGAATAGTTCACCTTGTCCAGTTTGTCTACCAGTCTTCGGAGGGTGAGCAAGGCCTGAGTTACAACAGTCTCATCTTTGGACCCGAAGGCATCTAGGATGGATGTTAATAAGCTGCGGACATTTTCTATCTACATATAAACGGAGAAAAATGATGGGAATTTGGAACTGAAAGACTTGAGTTGGCATTTAGTTTTCTTTGAAATGTATTTATGGATAGATAAGCTTTATTTGAACATCTGCATATAAATATGACTTGATGTCAGAAAGGAAGTTTTTCTAAAGGATTAAAATTTATTAAACCATAAAACTCATTGCTTCCCTTTGGTCTGCCTCTGAATTTAGTTGACTAGCATGATTATTGGCAGTCTGCACTCATTGCTTATTTTTACCAGACATATTTCACAAATCTTTGGAGTGGCACTTCCCATTTCTCTGGAAATCTCTTAAATTGCTCTTAGTGACAACAGAAGGCTTTTATCTGCTGCCCATCTCTACTGGATGAGAAGCAAAATCACATCTTTCAGTTTTCTTTTTCAAAATTATGGTTGCTGGCAAAATGTACAAAAGAGGAACTTAATGATCAGCCTTTTGAAAATGTTTTTGATACTGCTGGGGATAGAGCCCAAAGGACTTAATGTTAACATACAAAAATACAGTATAATCTCTGTATGCTACAACCATAACTTCATTTTAATTTTTTCATTAAAGAATTATTTTTATTATTTCTCCAAAAGAAGCTATAAAAATATCCATAAAAAGAGTAAAAACATTGAAAAGGCACTTTAAAATACTGGATTGATATGATACATCTTCTGTGATTTACAGCTAAGCAAAAAATGTTAAAGTCTATGAGTCAGAATTTCTGAATGATTTTTACTTTTTTTTTTGTACCGGGGATTGAACTCGGGACCTTGAGCTTGCAGGGCAGGTGTGGTGCCACAGAGCCAAATCCCCTCCCTGATTTCAATATTTTGATAGGAATTTACTAGGAGAAACCAGAAAGATTTAAAGATTTTTTTTTTAAATTTCAGGCATGGGGTGTGGGTCCATGGTAAAGCACATGTTTAGCATGCACGACCTCCGTTTGATCCCAGCACAAAAAGAAAAGAAAAACCAATTTTCTATTTTAACTTCAATTAAGTTTTGAAAAAGTACACACTTGTTGACAGGCACTAATAATGAGATTAATCTGGAAGGAGGAGATTTGTATGCTAGGAGTGTCCAGCCAGCCATTCCATGCAACTAAGGGAAATGTGCTCTTATTTTTCCTTTATTTATTTATTTATTTATTGATGCCGGGGATTGAACTCGGGACCTTGCACTTGTGAGGCAGGTGGCAGAACCACTGAGCTAAATCCCTGGCCCCCTTATATTTTAAATAAAAATACAAAAATAAAAGTACAAATTTACATTTGGTAAAAAATGTTCATAGTACAGAAAGCTCTAAAATAATAAGTATTCTTCCATGACACAGCAGGCTTGATTCTTCAAAGTCCTTAGTCTTATGAGTAATTAACTAAAGGTGATGGTAGTCTTTTATCTGCAAATACTTTTCAGGTCTTTGCAGCTGTGTTGGCTGTCTCATGTGACACCTCTTACAGAGCAAAGCCATGCAGCCTTCTTCATAAAGAAAATTTCAAAGGCAACATGCACACACTGCTCAGAGATGGCAGAGTCCAGGAAGCACCTCAGATGCCACTGGATCTAAGGGTGGTTCCAGTCCAGGTGTCATCGAGGGACTGCAGCCCTAGCTGCAGGCTGTCTTTAGGGAAGAGAGGCCAGTGTGGAAGGAGGCGTTCTCAAGGAGGTGAAATACAAAAGCTCCTGCTGTTCCTTGAAGGGCCGAAAAGGCCTAGGCTTGCCAGTTGAAGTGCACATCATGAGTGAATTTTGCACGTATTTCTCTTGCCATGCAACAGAAGGGTGTCTGCTTCAGCAAGAGGCTTGTGCTCTTCTGCAGATTTTGGATCTCTCTAGCCAGCCGTGTATCCACAGACTGAGCTGACCGAAGGAAGCAGTAAGGCAGTGCCCACCCGCTGCGAGGCCTTGGTTCTGGGCCCTGGGCACAGTCTTCCATCCAAATCACCTGTCTCCGGTTGGCGTTAAATTTGCACACTTCTGAGTCTGGCATCCTGGCACTGGCTAACAAGTGTCATTTGTCAAAATGTCGGAAATTTTGTAAATTGGTTGTTAAAAAAAGTCATTATGAAAAATTAACTTATATAAATTTATAATAAAATTAAACCAAAGGTAATACTCAAAAATGATCAATTCCTAATTCTTTTGGTACATTTTATAATTTTTTACACTCAAGCTTATTTATGAGTATTGTATCTGCATGGTGGGAATATTAAAGAATGTGCAGTTGTACACATCTGTTCAAGTCCATGTTTAGTGACACCTTTTGAATGGCTTGCAGTTAGCCAGGACAGGAACATTTACACCAGAACAGGGCCTTCATTTCCAGAGAGCTGGTTGGTAAGCATTTACCAGCATGAGGCTGGCAGGGTGACCCCTACATCGTATGACAGGGACCTGTTTGGACATGAGCTGAGGCAGATCAAGGAAGCCACATGCAGATGAGAGCCAAGAGAAGAGAAGGCGGGGGAAAATGGAAACAGGATACACCAAAGAAGAAAAAGGAAAGAAATAAACATTATTGGCCAAAACAACAGCTTTAAGGAGAGGAAAATGGAGTTCAGGACTCTCAGTGCTGGTGGCCCCTTGTGTCTAGCTGGAAGTTGAGTCTTTGGACAGTAGTGAAACCTCCATCTAGGTCACTCTGCTACTTCTCTTTTCACTCACGCTGGCCCTGACACAGAATCTCCCTTCCAGTTGTTAACAGCATTGGGGAGAGCTCTAGACTGATAGGGAAAAGTTTTAGATAACTTAGTAGATTGAATATTAAGGTAGTTGTAGAAGCAAAATAAGTAATGTATTCCTTTAAGATTTGCTTCTCCCGTAACTCTTGTTGTTTAAGGTGATGGTTATCTAACTCTTTAACCAGTAACTTCATGATAGGTAACATTTTAACCTAACAAAGTTGCAATGCCTGGGTAAATTTACAATGTATATGTGCTTATCTTGTGTCTGGGACTTGTAAATAGGAACTGGAATTGTATTTACACATCAAAGACCACTAGGGATGAGATAATGGCTAAAAAGGATATAAAAAGGTATCGCTGAACAAAGGGTGTGCAGACACTGACCAGACCAGTTTCTGGTGGTCCTGCCTGCTTGCAAGTAAACTTTTATTATTTTACCTGAATTCTATGTCTCCATGTATTTCTTTCCACGATTTCTGGAACAAGATGAAGCAATAAACAACTTCCTGCTTCCTAAAAGACAGTACACTCTTTTTTTTTTTTTGGTACCAGGGAATGAACTCGGGACCTTGCGCTTGTGAGGCAGGCGCCAGAACCACTATGACGGAACCACTATGACGACTCACTTCAAACAGACCATGGCTCAGGCCATTTTCAATGCAAAATGGGCATCTATGGACAAGCTTTCAGCTCTCAGAGACAATGCTCAAGAGACAAGCAAGGATTTATTATTAAATAAGTGTCTACAATCTCAGCACTATACAAGATATTTTTGAATTTGGACTCATAAAACATAGGGGTAGCGGGGCGTGGTGGTAATCTCAGCATTTGGGAAGGTGAGGCAGGAGGATCTCCAAGAGTTTGAGGCCAACCTGGGATACATAGTGAGTTCAAGCCCAGCCTACACTACAAAGCAAGACCCTGATTCAACAAAACAAAACAACTCAAAACAACAACAACAAAATGTAGGAGTGTGCTTATGTTTAATTGATTTGGAAGATAGGAAGTGGTCACACAATTCAGAGGGAAACAATGTAACACATTGAATTTTCAATTTGAGCCAGCATTAGAGTCATCTGAGGATCTTTTAAAACATATACTGCTGGGGACCAGTCCAGAATTTCTGACTCTGCCGGCAATGGGCCAACAACTGCATTTCTAACAAGCGTCCAGGTGCTGTTGATACTGGTGGTCAAGAACTACTCTGAGGGTCACTGATATAAAATCTTACATACATAAGTTGTCATGACTCTGAGAGGTGTGAGGCTCCTAGATATCAGTGTAAGCAGTTTGGGTTGATCACCAAAATAAAGAGAAAAATGTGAATTTGTATTGGTGACAGAGGGAAGTGCTATGAGTGGAGGAGATGGCTTGAGCAAGTGCTTAGAGATGCGTGCACATGTGTGTATGTTGGATGGGAAACTAACTCACTTGTTCATGGTTTAAACTGGAAGAACAGGGTTCATGTAGGACCCTGATGATAAGTGAATTCTGAGCACAATGCATGATTTTATGGAAAAAATTATAAAGAAGGTGATGAAGCCACTACAGTGATGTACATCCTTGCCATTCAACGGTTTCTTTATTGCGAAAAATCAGGCTTTGATATGGTTTTAGTTGTATAGAAACTAAAGAAAAATCAATGCTTTATCATAAAGATACTGAGCAATATCAAAAAAGATACAATGCCACAGACACAAGTCCCACCCACATACCTTATGGACAACTGGGGCCATGCTGGTGATTTTCTGAAGGCTTAATTTGCTAATTTCAGGATTGGAATCATTGATCCAGTTTCTGAGGAGGACCAAAAATAATTCTGGGAGTGGGTCCTTAAAGAACTTATCCAGAATCTGAAACAAAAACCAAAACAAAACAAAACAAAAACAGTTAATGAGTGGAGTCAAGGCAAAGGGCACAATTTCTGTCTGTCATGAGAGTCAAGACTGGACTCTGAGTCACATGAATCTCCCATGTACTTACATGTATTCCTACATATGACCCTATGCTCACAGATGTGGGAGACAGTAATCAGATAAGGAAAAGATGCTGTACTTTGTGTCCATTTTGATAATTTCTCTCCATTGTTGGAAATTAAATGACCCAATTTAAATTACCCTCCTTGCCAGATGCGGTGGTGCATGCCTCAGGCTGAGGCAGAAGGATCACCAGGAGGAGTTCAAGGCCAGCCTGGGGTACATAGTGAGTTCAAGGCCATCTTGGACTACATAGCAGATCCTGTCTCTAAATAAATAAATAATAAATAACTCTCCTCTTTGGATTATAGTCAGATAGCTGAGTTTCTTTATAAGGTATTTTGTATATACGAAAAGTTAATGTCTACTTTGGCTTAGCACTGTGCTAGTAAGTGGAAGATATAGTGGTAAGGAGGAAGGTCTCAATCCACGAGTTTGTGGTGTTTATAGAGTAGCTGGTGAGGCTGATGCTGCACAATGAGACCCTGCTCTGCACTGTTCTGAAGAAAAGAGTTGTTCACCGTGACCAGCATTGGGATGAAAAGCTACAAGACTCCACAGAAACATTTGCAGGAGGCCAGGGATTTAGCTCAGTGGTTCCAGAGCCTGCCTTGTAAGTGCAAGGTCCCGAGTTTGATCCCGGTACCAAAAAAAAAAAAAAAAAAAAAATTTGCAGGAGCGCTGAATTTAGATTTTATGGTATAAGTTTAATTTGGAATGGAGCCAGCTGGGTCTGAGCAGCCAAAAGACCAAAGTGGAGAGGGGAGAGAGGACCAGTGGGGGTGAATCCTGTCTTCGAAAACAAAATGAAAGAAAAAAAAAAGAAGGAAGAGTAAGAGAAAGAAAGACAGGTCAACTTACCAAGGCCCTATCTCAAAAAATAAAGGGCGTGGGATGCAGCTCAGTGGAAAAGCCCTGGGTTCAATTCCAGAGAGACAGAAACAGACAGGGAGGGCAGGGGTATGAAGGGACAAAGAATGAAAGAAAGAAGAAAGAAACAAAGACAGACAAACATACAGACAGACAAAAAGAGAGAAAGGAAGAAGGAAAGGGCATGTGTGCTAGAGCTTTATGCATGCTAGGCACACACTCTACCCAGGACCTCTACCCTCAGCAAAGATGTGCAGTTCTTAACAAAAATCTTAGCAAATCAGTTTCCAACTGGGCTGGGGATTTAGCTCAGTGGTGCTGCCACCTGCCTTGCAAGCGCAAGGTCCCGAGTTCGAACTCCGGTACCTCCCCCACAAAAATTTCAATTTCCAACTATATCTAGCTTTTGGAATAAATATTGCAATGATATTTAAAATTTTTTAAATATGTCATTAATAAGCTATGTAGAAAAAACATTATATTTTAACTGTTAAAAGGTAGTCAATAAAATTCAACTTTCAATTACAGCCATGAATAGAATGCTGTCTAACTAATAACAGTTTCTTTCTAATAAACGTTAACTATGTCAGGGCCGGGGATTCAGCTCAGTGGTTCTGTCGCCTGCCCTGTAAGCACAAGGACCTGAGTTTGATCCCTGGTACCAAAAAAAAAGTTAACTATGTCAATTGTAAAGCAGAAAAGCCTCTCTACTAAAACACATAATGAAATGAGAATGTGGTATTATCCCTGGGATTATTGCAAACTGTACAAGAAGTCATTATAAGTCCTCTACTCATCCCCTCAGCAGCAGTAGTTTCACAGCCATAGTGGATAAAAGTCTTTTTGTGGGGTCTCTTTGGCATTACTTAGAAGGTTGAAATCCCTGCTGGAGATCAAGAGTGAAGAAGGCTTTTTTGAGGGGGCAGATTTGCATTCTGGTGGCAGATTTATCAACCATGACCATAGTTCCAGACTCAGAAAGGCCCCTTTCTCCTATGGACTTGGCTATAGCTCTGTTTGGCTTTGATCCTACCACAGAACCATCCAGTAAGGAACTAGGAGGAGTCATGCCTACTTATGCCTCAGGTAACAGGCCTGCCAATCTTGGTCCTGACTAGGGCAGTGAAGTGACCCTAAAAGTCAGCTCTAAGCCCTTCGAAATCTTGCCTGCTTAGGGAGCTGCGAGGAGACATGTCCACCTTGGTCCCATAGCACGTCCTGGAACAGCACAGCAACTTGACTATAGTCCCTTTCAGCTGCAGTTTGGGACAAGTCCTGCCTGCCCAGGGACCCAGTGGGAGCCGTGCCATCTATGCACCCTGAGGGAGCCTGCAGACCATGGTCTTTGTGGTGGACACTGATTGCAGAGGACTCATTTCATCATCACTTATCATCGTATGGGGTCTGTCTCGCAAGGAGACAGCTGGAATCCTCCCATGGACACAGAGGGAGCTGCTCCCATTCACAAACTTGGTAACAGGTCTGCCATCTGTGGACCCTGAAGCAGACCCTCATTCCAGTGCCAACCCTACTTTTCTGGAAGCAGTTCATTTCACCCATGGACCACACAAGATTCATGCCTGCTTGAGCTCATAAAAACAAGCCCAAGAAGAGAAGGTCTTTATCTGCCAAAACTAGTATGCAAATACTGGAAAGGGCTATTTGCTATTTTAAACACATAGATGCCGGTGCAGTGAAGAATCGGGCAAACATGACTTGGCCAAAGAAAATTAATAAAGCTCTAGTAAGCTACCAAAACAAAAACAGAAACAAACATAAAGGGTATCTAGGAACTGCCTAACAGAATTCCAAACAAAACAACAAAGACAACCAAATAAAATTAGAAAAGCAATATGTGCATAAAATGAGAAGTTTAATAAAGATGTAAGTGCTCATATGACATATGCAGATTAAAAATGTGACACACCATATTAACAGAATTAAGGATAAAACTCATGATCTTTTCAATAGATGAAGAAAAAGAATTTGACAACATGTCAAAGATTCAGAGAAGATGAGGAAGAAAGTGATCCTTGCTGAGTAAATGGGAGGCCAGGCTCACCAAACTCTGATAGCAAAAGACACTAATACTCTTGAGAGAGGTGATTAGATTTCACCAAACCTCATCTGTTGCATTAATGATGCTAATATAAATCTGTGTAGTTTGTAAATTTCTTTTAAATGTATTATTTTAGGGGAGATTTTACTTATGTCCTGTTTAGACCTATTTAATATTTATACATACTTAAGTGTCAATACAATGAAAATAATGAATCACAAAATAAACCAAGAAGAGGCAAAAGGATTAAGCATCTTTGAGAAACAGCAGTGTTCAATTAAATTGATTCACAAATACTTCAGAAAGCTTTAGAGGTACACCATTTAGTGTATAAGTATCTTTTATAGTTTATTAACTGTTTTCTTATGTTGTTTGAAATCATATTTTTTAAAACTATTGGGCATCACATCTTTACAAGATGACTTTTGCATGTCTTTTTTTTTTGGTACTGGGGATTGAACTCCGGTCCTTGTGCTTGCGCAGCAGGCGGCGAAACCACTGAGCTATATCCCCGGCCCTACAACATGACTTTTATGGAAAAATTACATTCAACTCAGATAATTTCAATTTACACAATCTTTTTTTGTAAGCCAAAGGACTTCCTCAGTATGCTCCTTCACTATGACATTGCAATATATGATGTAATATTCATATTCAAAGTAATATTCTTCCACATCTTTATTTGACACAGTCGTTTGGACAATTCCTATTTATTCCCAAGAGAATCTGAATTATAATGTAGACCCACATGTCACTTACTGGGGCCTTTGGAAAACTCCATCATCCTTGATATACTTTAGCAGACATGCAAAATATATATTTTTGTGCAAATCCGCACCCTCTAGGAGAAGATAAAAGCCAACTGCTAGAGCAAACTAAAGGGGCAACTCTCCCATAATCCAGATGTAACTCATTTCACTGCTCCCTTCCCCACCCTCAGATATCTTTTTATTCTCTTTTAAGTCTTGGTCAAAACAAATATTTTGACGGGGAGACAAAAGGCTAGAGTGTTAAGCTTAGGTAAGAAAAGAAAATGAGAACTGTGTTATTCATAGTTTCCTATTAAAACTCACTTTGATGAAGAATATTACTATGATGATATGCTCTTCTGACCTCCTAGGACCTTGCACTAAGATCTTGTGGAGATAATATAAGGTTTCTGGAAACTGTGGAAAGTTATATTCACAGAGAGTTCTGTAAAGGAGATGGAGGCACTGAATTAGCAAAAAAGAAAACATGTTCTGCATCAGCAAATACTGATAGTGATAAAGAGATAAATCGGGTGTGATGGTGCATGCCTGCAATTCCAACACTCTGGGTGGCTGAGGCAAGAGCATTGCAAGTTTTGGGCTGGGGATTTAGCTCAGTGGTTCCGCCGGCCGCCTTGCAAGTGCAAGGACCCGAGTTCGATCCCCCGGTACCAAAAAAAAAAACCCCAAACAAACAACAACAAAAAAAGCACTGCTGGGCCGGGGATTTAGCTCAGTGGCTTCGCTGCCTGCTGCACAAGCGCAAGGACCTGAGTTCGATCCCCAGTACCAAAAAAAAAAAAAAAAAAGGCATTGCAAGTTCAAACCTAGCTTGGACAACTTAGTGAAACCTTGACTCAAAATTTTAAAAAAATTAAAAATAAATTAAAACTACATATACGGATGGAGATATATAGTTCAGTGTGAAGGCCCTGGGTTAAAGGTTTAATTCTTAGCACTGGAGGAAAAAAAGATGAACGTTAGCCTCATAGTTTTTACCTCCCAGAGTAAAAAGAAATGATATTCCTAGTGTTCCCTAATCCAAGATAAACGACAGCCTCGCTATGAATTCTACACAGCCTCTGGGGATTATATCCAACTGGACCTCTGTCTGCATTTCTTTCCTTAATGCCACTTCTCTTTTCTGTTTCTCTCATCCTTTCCCACACAACAAAAGGCCCTATTTGTGTACAATTTCCCATCAATTCTTGAGCAATTGGAGAGGTAGAAGCATCTAAAGGTCAACCTGCAGTAGCTGTGCAGCTCACCTTTGCTGTTCTGATCGCATCTCTCTTTTGAATAGTATAATGACGAAGAGAGCCTGGGACTACTATGGATAACTCATGAGAAGAGGCTGTAAGGTCTGATTCAATAAGCCTTACACACATACACGCACACACACACACGCACAAGCAGTGGTCGGGCTCGGAGCTGTCCTGACTCACAGACCTGGATCAGACTGGGAAAGTGGGATCGGAAAGGACGACACTGCAAAGTTTCCATTTCAAGACTCCAGGTTGCTCTTGTAGAGTTTTAACGTGCCTACAAACCACCTGGGGACTTGCTAACACCAGCCTCTGAATCAAGCCCCAGGTGAGGCCTTGCAGCTCTATAGGTCAGGCTTTGGGTAAGAAGATTCAAAGGTCCTGAGGACAGAGTGGACACTGAGCTAGTGACTTGTAGGGTGAGGAGGCACCACACGTTTACACAGTAAGGTGTGTTTCTGAAACACAAGTGCAAATAAGATACCTTTTTGTTTTGTTTTGTTTTGTTTTGTTTTTTGAGACAGTGTCTCGCTATGCAGTCCAGGCTGGCCTTGAACTCACTACGTAGACCAGACTGGCCTTGAACTCATAATGATCTTCCTCCTTCAGCCTCCCAAATGCTGAGAGTACAGGTGTGCGCCAACACACCTGGCAAAATGCCATTTTTAAAAGCACCAAGAGCCCATGGACCACATAGACTACACTTTCTGGGTCAGTTACAATGTCACATTAGTATGTCAGGTCGACAAGTCCCTATATCTTAATTCTTAATCGGAAAATTTGATCCCTATAATCAGAAGCTTGCTATTCACTAAAGGCCAAATGAAAACTTTTACTACCTTTTCCAGTAAAAGAAAAATAAAATTTTTTTTACACTCTAGTTCCCCAAATTTGTTTGGTTCATTGAACACAGATCTTTACTGGGCCTCTTTTAAGCAAGGGTACAGGATTGTCTGAGGTCTGCAGAGCAGGAATGAGCTAAATATCAGAAAGAAATACAGACTCACCTTGAGCTCTCTATACCAGAAAGACAAATATGTTCTATAGTGTGAGAGTGATTGGGTCATCAAGTAACAGGGAAGGAAAGGGGAAAATACCCCCAAATAAAACCTCTCAATATAGCTGAAGATGTAGAAATCAAATGGCAATTTAAATAATTAAAACATTTAAAAATTGAAATAGATCCTGTGTTCCCATGTAGCTTACTTGAGGGAAGATGGAGGCCAAGCATCCCACTCAGAGCCTCCTGTTCTTACCTGGCAATGAGGTTGACCCCATCTTGGTAATAGTATGTTTGGCAAATATGACTCCAGCAATACTTCTGTTTCAGAGCAGTATCCACTTCTTGCAGTCCAGAACAATTTAGCAGAATTCTCAGCCCCTCCCGGGCATAACTAAGGACCCAAAAAAGAGCATCATCCTGGGACAATGACCTTCACATAACTAAGTACACATGCCCTGCCTTTTCAGCCCATCCTGGTAGTGTACAGGTTTTGAGAAATGGGATGTTCCAGAAGAAGTCAATGTCTAGATGCTTCCATCTCCCTTGATTAGTAGTACACAGGACAAGAGGTTAAATTAAAATTACAGCACATAGGGCCGGGGATTTAGCTCAGTGGTTCTGCTGCCTGCCTCGAAAGCATGAGGTCCCAAGTTCAATCCCTGGTACCAAAAAAAAAAAACAAACCTTAGCTACTCAAGAGGCTCAGGCAGGAGGCCTCCTGAGAAATTTAGTAAAATTACAGCACATAAAATCTAGGATTAATCACAGAGCGGCTTACTAATTTATTAATTATTTTCAATAGATCATCAACAAAATAATGACTTGTCAAAGGTGTCTGTTTTCTTTCATGGATGTCATTAATAAAGAGGATATGTTCTCTATTCAAAGTGGTTAAGTATATGTCTGCTTAAAGCACAGGGAGTGGATTATATATCTTAATAAAACTGACTGTGTTTTAGAGCCCTGTCAGGCTTCAGTGTCCATATCAGGCACTGCAACTAGCTGACAGTTGCATTGACAGTTCTCTGGAGGGTAGCACACACAAGCAGCTGTGCTGTCTTGGGGAGAAGGGAATCCTGAACTTTTCCTGATGAGGACAGAGGACTCATGTCGTAAGCCCACACATGCCATCCTCAGCCATAAAACAGTTTTCCAGTTCACAACACACACTTGTGCACATTGTTTCCTGGTTTATGTATGATAAGCCTGAGAAGTTACCATCAGAAAATGGGTATGGGTTGTGACCTAGTGCTGCCCCCTTACAGAGCTAGCAGGGAGCACAGCAAGAATGAACAGTGTTTTGCTGTTGTGACTCTTTCTATTCTGTGCACACACGCAGGGCACATGCTATGTGATGTCTAGGTTCTCTGAATGGTTACTTTTCTGAAGAGATCTGCCCTTCAGAGGACAGAACACTGTAATGCACGAATGCACTACACCCAGGATTGCACAAACCCCACATGAACACACGGGAGTGGTTCATCTCGTATTGGATCAGAAGTAACCCGCACTCTCTCACATAGGCCTGTCCTGTGGCTGCACTCTCAGCTGACTGATGTAAAGGAGTTGAAACATGAGGGCCATCAAGATCTCGGGAAAAAACTGGGCCACTGTCTTCTTATAGGAACCCATAGGCAAAAGCATGCACAGGGCCTGGGATGCCTACAAAGGAAGGAAAAGGTTATTAAAAAGGGAAGCCTCTCCCTGTAAACCCAGTCTTACTGAGGAGAGGAAGAGTGGGACTCTGCAACCTTCCTCAGCCTCCTTGAAGGAAGCATGAACCATGACTGCATATTCTCTCATTCAGGAGCAGCTACTGAGTCAGCTGAGCACCAGAACAGTGCCAAGCATTTCCAGGCAAGGTGCTCCAGAGCACAACTGAACATCCCTGGCTGCCAAACCGGGGGGAAGCAAGCTGGTCCCCAAGAGGATGTACATCCCAAGCTCCCCTTCATATGTGGCCATGAAGAACAGTCCTGTTAACAACCCAGGTCCTCCCTGCACTCAAATGATCCAAGGAAGTGGGACAGGCAAGGGGAAGTGGGACAGGTTGTCCACAGATCATTTGGTGTACTGACTTCTACAATACCCATCACATCAGAAATATATATCCCAGCTCCTCACATTTATCAAACATGGCATTTATTTATTTGTTTGTCTGAGATAGGGTCTTGCTAAGTATTCCAAGCTGGTCTTGAACTCACTATTTAGCTCAGGCTGGCCTCAAACTCTCACCAATCCTCCTGCCTCAGCCTCCTGAGTCTAGGATTACAGGTGTGTGCATCATCAAACCAGGCTGTTTTATTGTATTTCTTTTTTTTTTTGGTACCAGGGATCGAACTCGGGTCCTTGCGATTGCGCAGCAGGCGTCGGAACCACTGAGCTAAATCCCCGGCCCTGTTTTATTGTATTTCTGTAAGACCTGAATTTACTCCCAGGCATGATGATTTGGGTCGTTGGGAGATACATAATGATGGACGCAAGTGAAATTAGGCCTTCACATCGTATAAAACTGTGTAGGGTTGAGCTTGCAGCTGCCTCACTGGTTTCATCACCTCCACTCCCGCCCTTGCTCAGCTCATTCTGATTCTGCAGCCCTCATGTACTCACTGACTTCCATTACCTCAGAGCTTTTGCTCTCCTTCCTGTCTGTCTTGGGTATACGAAAGGACCACCCTCACCTGGTGCAGGTATCTGATTAGATGTCACCTCAGCAGGGAGGCTGGATCTGACCAAGTCACCTTCACCATCCCTGACACTTTTTTTCTCCCAACACCATTTTAGATTTCTTTGGATGTCTGACACATACACGGCTTCCCTGTCTCCGTCTCTTAGCAGAATGTAAGCCCCATGGTCAGGGTGTGGCACACAACACATTTGTACTGGGCGAGTGGACAGGTGAGGGCAGACTATGTTGAGGAGAGACTGAGTCTGTGCAGATAGGGATGGCAAGAGAGAACAACACTGGGAAGAAACATGCATTATGGTCCTCACCGCCAGAGGCATCATGTTAGTGACATCCAGAATGAAGCATCTCCCTTCCTGCATGGTGTCCTCCACTTCCCAAGGTTTGTCTTTCAAGACCAACAGGATTTCCTTCAGCACTTGTGGGGCAACTTGTGGCTCAGAGCCCACTGCCTGCCACATCAGCATCAGAGCGCTGCAAATACAAAATGCTGTGAACTCAGGCAGATCCTAAGTCGGCCGTTCCCTACTGGACACAGTGACTCGAATCACATTTTTTAGGCAAAGACAGTACAGACAAGACCACAACAAGGTGAGATTCTTATGTCCAAATGATCCCTAAGTCTCTTTTCCTCAAAAGCAGAGGAAGATTTCAAGTGACAACTTATGGAAAATACAGTCTGAAAGTCTTGCTGATATTTAAGTATCTATGTAGCTCATCAGAAACTGATCAATTTTCTGCACCCTGTACTCTGCTCCTGCATTGGGTGAGCCTGCTTGTCCAGGAATACTTTTATATTTATAAAGATTGGCATGGGAATACAAATTAGTCATTAATATGACTAAATCATCAATATGCAGGTAAATTTATTTAAAACCTAAATAAATAAAATAACAATAACAATAAAAGTGAAAACCTGAGCTCAGAGGCATAAAGCATATTGCCAAAGGCCACATGTTTAATTAATAACACATGTGTGCTTGGTCAGAGCCCTGATGTCAGGACATCGGGTCCCCTCCCTCCTTTCCCACACAGTCATGCTTCATGAATAGTCTGACTATTGCTCATCTTAAACTGCTTCACATCTCTGTGTCAGCAGAATCTTGATATCTTGTCAATCCACACTGGGCTCTGAGGTCTATCATTCAGTCTTTCTGCAGCTGGGCTCCTAATAGAGGAGCCTGGTCCCCCAGAGCGGGTATACCCAGCTCTGTAGAACCTACTACCCAGCTGCTCCCTCCTGCAGGGCTCATGCTGAGAGCCATGGGGACACCAAGTCTTGCGTACCCTGTCTCATTTTCTCACTTCTTTTGGCTGATCAGATTTTCCATTCATTTCTGTAGTTTAGCTTAACTCCTGGCCTTTTTTTTGGTACCAGGGATTGAACTCGGGTCCTTGCGCTTGTGCAGCAGGTGGTGAAACCACTGAGCTAAATCCCCGCCCCCCCCCCTTTTTTTCTTTTCCTTGAGATAGGATATCACTATATAGTTCAGGCTGTCCTTGGATTTGTAGCCCAGCCTGGCCTCAAACTTATGCCTCAGCTTTGTGAGTGCTGAGGTTACAGGCAAGCACCACAATGCCCCCGGCCTCCTGGTGATTTTCTTTTTTTTTTTTTACTGTACAGATATTTTTATCATATATATATTAGGTACACATATTAGGAATAAAAGTCCTACTCTTAGAACATGAGAAGACAATTAATGAAAAAACAGAATGAACATAAGACTAAGTATGTGTTTAGATTCATATTTCACATGTAGTTATTAAGCTGATCTTTTAGTATTCACTTATTTGAAACTGTAGAGTTGATAGAGGATGTATGCCATTTAAGTATTAGTTTGAATCTTATAAAACAATTTTATTGGTGGTACTTATTTGTGGGAAGAAAACTTTACTGTATGCAATAATTGTGTCCCAGTGGACATGGTTTAACAGTGAAGGTTTTATATTATGGAGAAGAAAGCAAGTGTAAATATTGGTTATTTTAGAAATGCTACCCAAACTACAATAGTGATTTTCAAATAACATCAAAATGAGGAGTATAAGGGCATGCTTATCCCATTTTCTAATCAAAAGGATGTTTAACCTGCATAAGAATGAGGTGTTAATCTAAAGGATTACAGGATTTGCCTAGGAGAGGAAGAGTCATTTGTAATCACAGGGATTTTCTAACTAAGCGAAAGGAAAACATCCTCTGAATGACAAAGATGGCTATCCAGAGGTTAGATGATCAACTCAGCACACCGCCCACTGCCCTGCTTGCCTGCCTGAAAAAGACCCTTTGGTATTCTGAATACTTTGAAATGATCACCAGGACAAGAGTCTGACCATTTGGAACAAAGCCCTATATCCTTCCTTCCAACTCTCCCTTCTGAATATTGCTGTCCTGGGGCAAGCACTGCTGCCAGAGGAAGTCACATCTCCTTCCCAGTATATAAACCAGATTGGTTTGGTTTGGTTTTTCTATGGGATTGGTTTTTCTAAGTTCTTCTAATGTATCTGTTAGAGACATACTATTCCACAGGCTCACATTAGTAATTTTTTCTTAAATATTTCTTGTGATCTTGGATCATGAATTTCAGATTAACAGTTAAGGGACAGGAGACTTCCTTCCAATTATATTTGGTAATTTTTTTTGTTTTTCATTTTTTGTTTTTTTGGTACCAGGGATCTAACTCGGGACCTTGCGCTTGCGAGGCAGATGGCAGAACCACTGAGGTAAATCCCCGCCCCCTCCCCAATTTTTTTTTTTTTTTTTTTTTGCGGTACTGGGGATCAAACTCAGGACCTTGCACTTGCCAGGCAGGTGCGGCTAAATTTGGTAATTTTTTTATATTTGGTAATTTTTAATGTCGAATTCTTTCTATTGGTGGGTAGAAATATCTTATGTCTGTCTTTCATAAGCAAGAAAAACACTCGATGTGTGGAATTTTTTTCCTTCAGAAAAAAGAGTAAATTCACCAAATGGGAAGAAAAATCTATGATCACTTTGAGAACAGGTTTGTTCCTAGAGGATATGCAGCAGAACATAATCGAAAGCCTCAGCTAAATAAAGGTGACATTGATCATTTCTTAAAGGCCCACTGTGTACCAGCTATTGGCCAAAGTGTGACTAACATTTATGATGGTATCTAAGCCTTGGAATCATCTATATGGCACAAAAATAGATCTCAGAAAAAGAAATGAGGCCCGGAAATGACAGCCCAAGATTTGAGTCTATCTCTGGCTGCCTGTGAACTGGTGAACACACAGGAGAAGGGGCAGGGTAAAGCCGTACTTGTCCGCTGGGACTGGGTAGTACATGAGCTGAAAGACGACACCTTTGGGCAACATTTGTGCCAACAAGGTGACAACCTCCAACAAGATGTCCTTCATAAAGTGAGAAGAATTTTCTTTCAGTTGCTTATAAATAGTGTCCACCATCTGACACACCTGAAAGAGAAATTTTGCAGGTCAACAAGTCTCCTGTTTTATGGTCACTTTGAAGCCAAGGCATTTCTTGGGTGTAACAATCTAGTCTTTCTTGGCCTGATCATAGCAGAAATTAATACACACACACAAGTGCACACAGAAATTACATTTACACAATGCAACACATTTATTTAAGTGAAGAATAAAGCTGTGCATTTATGGATATTGGGAAGATACCCATTAAATTTTTTTGTTTCGTTTTGGGAGGCTAGACTTCTTTATGTAAGATATATAAGATCAGTATTAGAAAATGAATACCTAATTCAAATCCTTAAAAAAGAAAGTCAAAACAATTGAGTAGAATAACAATGGAAGTATTTACTCCAAAACAACTTTATGAAAAGATCATTTGAATGCACACACCAAGGAGCGAGTCAGGGATGGGAGGAATGACTGAATGATAAAAAGTTGAATCTTTGAACTGTAATCTTCAAACTCTACTCACAAGTCTCATGCTAGTTTTTTTTCTTTTCCTTTTTACTTACTTTTTTTGGTCCCAAGATCAAAGTTGGGTCCTTGTGCTTGCAGGGCAGGTGGTGGAACCACTGAGCTAAATCCCCAGCCCTTTATTTACTTTTTTTTTTTTTTTTTGGTACCAGGGATCGAACTTGGGACCCTGCGCTTGCGAGGCAGGTGCCGGAACCACTGAGCTAAATCCCCAGCCCATCCTTTATTTACTTTTTAACAAGGAGAGTTTTCTACCTAGGCCTGGAATTTGTCTTACATCAATAAAGCAAAAGAAAAAATAAATGAAATGTGAGATATTGCAGGGTATTCCTGTAATACATGTGCTCCCAGATGAACACGAGGTGACATTATTAAGCCATTGCTTTTCCTCAAGGACCTCTTCACTTCTAGGACTTCCAGCTGCTTCTTCTTGCTGTCCTGCTTTAGATGCAGCATAGATCTCAACAAGCTATGTCACTGGGTGCTCAACTACAGGAAGAGTGATTTGTTTGAATCCCCAAAGAAAGACTTGGTGCGCTAGATTTATTTAGAGATTGTAAGCCCATACAGTGGAATCTTGAGTTACAATCAGGCTGACATACAAATGATTTGAGTTATGACTGGAATTTTTGTTTAAACTTACAAACCAAGTCTTGAGTTACGACCTGAATGCTGGCCGCTGATCCTTTCAGATGGTCTCAGATACAGATTTAATCCTTAAAAAGTTCTGGAAGGAACATTACAGCATCCTTTCCTGTGTGAGGTCAATTGAGAAATCCTAGGCCAATGTCTCTCCAAGGACACTGAGATCTGCCTGTGTACAGGAGAGAGATTGAAGGCTGTGCAGAGGAGCCTGAGCCTTCAGTTGAACAACTTGAGTTACAACCAGCCCTTGGGAATGAATTGCATTTGTAAATCAAAGATACACTGTATAGTGTTTGTAAAATGTAGGAGATGTTCAGGACTGTTTTTTAACCATGCACAAATTTTCCTTATAACCAACATTAGATTCCATTTAGGAATCTATTTTATTCAGTAGTTCAACTATTTCTGAGAGCTGTGGTGATCATTTAAGTTGATGAACCCCATTTTTGTTCAGTTTCTCTGGATTAGTGATTTACTATACCGGAGGCTAGTTTTATGTAACTGGGCTTTTTTTTTTTTTTGGTGCCGGAGATCGAACTCGAGACCTTGCACTTGCGAGGCAGGCAGCGGCACCACTGAGCTAAATCCCCGGGTATATATCTGGGTTTTAGTGGCTTTCTCTGCAGAAACTTGGTGTAGTTTCCTCCGGCTCCCTTAGAGAACTCTGTCTTGTCAAGAAGAAGACCTCTGGTCTCTCTGCTCTGAATAATGCTCCCATCTGTCACTGCACTGGCAGTTAGTTCTCCCTCAATCAGGTGTCCCTTCCACTTTTCTGCTTTTAGCTTATTTTCAGTTACTTTGCCTGCCCTGTTGGGTCAGGAGAGGGTATTGGGAGTTTAGCCCTCAAGTCCTCATTGGCTGTGCTCATGGGGCTGTGACCTGTACAATGCACAGGGCTCCAGGTCAGACGGTCCTCCCACTTTGTTTAAAGCTCTGCTGTTGCCATCTTGAAATTTTTAATAATTTTCTCCTTGGGCTTGTGTTTTATAAGCTAAGCCCAATGGAACAATGGAGCACAGATGATACTTGCTATATGGGTCTTCTGTGGCTTTTGTGGCTCCATTCACTTACAGTGTTCACAATGCCTCACATGCATGCAATTCAGGGAGTACAGCAGAGACATCTTACTGGAACTGCAACCACTTAGCTGGAACAATGATGGCATAGAAGGCAAGAGAAAGATAGAATACTATGGATTGAACGTGCCTTCCAGGCCTCGTGTGCTGGAAACTTAATCCACAAAGCAAGTGTTGAGAGGTGAGACCTGTCAGAGGTGATTAGGTATGGGGCATCTGTCCGAATGCACGGATTAATGTCATTATCACAGAAGCTGGTTAGCTACTATAGGGGTAGGTTCCTGATAAAAGGAGTGTGGCTCCCTCCTCTCTATCTTACAGTGCTCTGCCCTTCACCTTCCGCATGAGGTGCTGTATCAAGAAAGCCCCTGCCGGATGCAGGCCCCTCAACCTTGGATTTCCCAGCCTCCAGCACTGCAAAGACGTTAATCTCTGATCGTTACAATTATCCGATCTCTGATACATTCTTAGGGCAACACAAACAGAAACCCATAAATTTTTTTCAGTCTTTCCTAACACATCAATGAGCTGAAGGTCAACAATTTGAATAGACTATGTGAATGACAAGAAGTGAAATAAAAACAGCTGAGTTAGTTTCTCTTATTGTTGTTGTTTGTTTATTATTTGAGACAAGGTCTCACTATGTACCCCAGGTTGGCCTCCAACTTCTGGCGATCCTCCTGCCTCAGCCTCCCAAGGGCCAGGATTTCAGGCGTGCGCTACCTCGTCTGGCAAGCTCAGTTAGTTTTGTGTAGTGTTTCTAGCCTTCTGCTTCTGGAAAGAATGAAATCCATACACATGTATGAAATACAAATTGCACTGTAGGAGTGATTGTGCAGGTGAGTTAAATGCATTTATTTATTTATTTATTTGTTTGTTTGTTTGTACTGGGGATTGAACCCAGGGCATTTGCACTGAGATATAGTCCCAGCTCCAGCTCTTTTTATTTTTTATCTTTTTATGCTTTTAATGTCTTTTTTTTTTTTTTTTTTTGGTACCGGGGATCAAACTTGGGTCCTTGTGCTTGTGCAGCAGGTGGCGAAACCACTGAGCTAAATCTCCGGCCCTGCTTTTAATGTCAATGTGCTTTTTTCATTTTTTTATTAGTACATGTTTGCTGTATATGATGTTTACTTTTATCTTAGGGAGTAAGTATATGTACTTAACATATCTTGATTCTTTTCTTTTTTTTTTTTTGTGCTGGGGATCGAACTCGGGACCTTGTGCTTGCGAAGCAGGCGCCGGAACCACTGAGCTAAATCCCTGGCCCTCTTGATTCTTTTCATTCTCCTTCCCCTTCCCATCCTCCTCCCTCTTTCCCTCTCTGGATACCTTTCTCCAATTTTCATTATTATTTTTTTTGGAGGGGGGGTACCAGGTATTGAACTCGGGTCCTTTGGCTTACGAGGCAGGTGGCAGAACCACTGGGCTAAATCTCCAGCCCTCATTATTATTATAATATTATCATTATTATTATTATTACTATTTAGTTTATGTTTGTGAAAAAACATGGAACCCTTCACGAATTTGCATGTCACCCTTGTGCAGGGCCACGCTAATCTTCTCTGAATTGTTCCAATTTTAGTGCCTGTGCTGCCAAAGTGAGCACCCTTCTTATTTTTCATTTTGAGAAAGGGTCTTGCTAAGTCACTAAGTTGTCCAGGCTGAGCTCAAATTTGTCATCCTGAGGCAAGAGCCTCAGCCACTCAGAGTACTGGGATTACAGGCATCCACCACCACACCCAGCTAAAAGCTCTTACATTTGCATTTACAATTAGCACTAGATATAATAGGGATAGCAAATGTACTAATAATTTAAAAATTTCATCATTCTTTTGGCTTACAAAGACATTAATGATGACTTACAAAGACATCCGTGATGACTTGAATGAGACTATAGAGGAAAAATAGTATCATAGGCTTAGCCATTTGATGAGTGTTTTTCCTATGTTGTGAAAGCACAGTCCCATATTTCATTCTGCACTGAGCCCCACAAATTGTAGTCACCCTGCATCAAGGTGCAGGTCCTTGAAACTCCATAAGGGCCACACAGGAGGTTTCATTCGTGACTCTACTGTGCTATTGTCATTAATGCATTTCTTTTAAAAAACTAAAGCAAGTATAGTAAAATATTATAATTTAGTATGACTGGCAGGTGAACATTCATTAAGGTATTCTCTAGAATTTTCTGCATACTTGAAATGCTTCATGAAAAGCCTCATTTTATTAAACTGACATGATGATCAATAGCAAGAAATGTGTATGAAAAGAAGTAGACATATAACAAAATGAAAAACTACACTACAGCTAAATTTTCAAAGTGGCCTATATGCCCATCAACACATAAATGGATAAAGAAAATGTATATGCTCACAATGTTGTACTACTCAGCCATAAGGATAAATTTGAGTCATTTTAGGAAAATGGCTGTGGAGACCTTAATGTTAAGCGAAATAAGCAAGAATGAAAGGTTAAGTATCACATGGTTTCCCAAAATATAAATGATGTAAGAGCAAAATAAAAGAGGATAGAAAACAGGGAGGTACATTTTGGGGAGATGGGAAGGGGACCTGAGATGGGGGAAAGGGGAGGTGGGAGGGGGAAGGGAAGTATAAAGGCCTAAGATATATATGCACTTTGAAAATGTCAAATACTTTGTCCAGCACCTTACCCTGGTGACCTTCTGGGCATGATATTTCAGAGTCAGTTTCAGCACAGTTGCTGCTTTGGATGCAGTTTCTTGATCAGATGTCGAGAGTTTCATCAGGAGATGCAACATAAAGTCAGTCAGCAAAGAGGGTGATAAGCTTTGTCCTATACACTGAAACCAAGAAGAGATATGTGACATCAGGCTCATAGAGAACACAAAACTCTCATGGGCTGTGTGGGTGCCCTTTACAAGCGTTAGTATAAAGATAATTGCAATCTAAAAGTAATTTAATTTTTTTCTCATGATTTTAAAACAACTCAGCTGTTCAAGTATTGTGGTAAACTTCTTCATCTTTGAAAATAAATTTGCTAAATCAGAAAGAAGTATGCTGGGTGTAGTGATGCACACCTGTGATCCCAGAACTCTGGAAGGCTAAGGCAGGAAGATTTCAAGTTCCAGGCCAGTTTGGAAAACTTAGTGGGATCCTGTCTTAAAATTAAAAATAAAGAAGAGCTGCCAATATAGCTTAGTGAGAAGCCCCTGATTTCTAGCCCCAGTGCTGCAAAAAACAAACATATATACAAATTAATCTGGTTGGAACTTCCCGAAGTTGAAACTCTTTGCTCTTTTTGGTGGGCTCCGAATTTATGCTAAGGAGGCAACTCATGGAAGGCTCCTAGATGGCTTCAGGATGGGGGATGGCTGTGCTAGAAAGAGCAACCGCGTGATCCAAGTCTTGGGGCTTTGGGCTATGTGACAGCAGCCAGACTGCTGAGGATGGGAGAGGACTGGAGAAGGAATTGACCAAATAGTCAGTGACTTGCTCATGTGCCTAGGTCAGGAAAGCCCAACAAAAAGGCTGCACAGTGATACTCAGGGGATGTTCCTGGGTGGTGGTACATACTGATGTACTGAGAAGGGGACACACCCTGAGGACGGAGATGGTCACATTTGAGAACCACAGCTATCACTTCTTGGCCTTTTGGCTAGGATCAAGTGTTGAGAGTCATTATCAGCAGTCTCAAAGACCACACTTCTGGGAGCAAGCTGACCCAGCTGAAGATCTCCCAGAGCCTTCAACTAGACCAATCCAAGCTTGATGAGGTCACATGACACATCAAGCAGGGGAGCCCCAATGGGTACACAGTGCTCCTAGCCACCCAGGCAGCCCCCAACGGGCCTGGCACCGAGGCGATGGCCACAGTGGAGCCACACCTGTAGAGGCAGCTTTTCAGGAACCTGGTCTCCTACTTGAAACAGAAGCAGGCTGCAGGGGTAATCAGCCTGCCAGTGGTGGTGGTGGGGGTCCAAGGGCAGAGACATCACAGGCATGCTTTACACCTTCCCACCCTGAGACTTCTCCCAGCAGTACCTCCAGTCAGCACTGAGGACATTGGGCAAGCTGGAAGAGGAACACATGGTGATAGTTATAGCAAGAGACACTGCCTAGCGCAAACTCAAAAGCAGTTACTTGCAAATCTGATTCCTTCTCTACCTGGTCCCTTGGTTTGAATTATCTGCTGGATTAATTTGGTTCATTTGGTGGGAGGATCAGAGTCTGTCCACCACTAAATCTAAGTTCTTAGATTTTGGGGGACTTTTTTTTTTATGACGATAACAAGAACCCCTGTTATGTTGACTTCTCTATGAGATACTGTCTGCTGTATTCTGGATTTTTAAAAAATTTTTTGACCAACTATGGAAAGTTGTCAGTAAAGCCTTTGTCAGAGGATGGATTTCTAAAAAAAAAAGTGCTGAGAGCTGTGGCTTCAGCTCAGTTATTCTCTCTGCTTGAAGAAGTTCACTCGAACTGTCGGCCACCCGGATTCAGGGTTTGAACCAACTTTGTGCAGGAGGAGCCCTGCACCTCCTAGAAGCAGCTCTTCCTGTCTGTAATCTTATTTGGCCACCTAGGGTGAATTCTCACATCTCTGTAGACTCTGCCTTGGCTTCCAGTTCTTCCTCTTCTGCTTCCTGAGCCATTACTAACCCTTTCTTGGATCTATATATTGATGTGTGAAATGTGATGCATGACTTGAGTATTAGTGATATTAGAATTAAGATTCAAAAAAAAGACCTGTGGCTGCCCAGCTCATTGAGTATTGAGTGGACATCGAGTACTTGGCCTGATAAGGCTGATGAAACTGATGTAACTAATGAATGTATTGGCATTCAATATATTCTTTTTTTGTCTTCCATATTTTCTTTTATTATTATCATTCTTTGCAACAAGATACATAGCAATGATAGCAGATTTCTGGTTTTTTTTGTACTGGGATCAAACTCCAGGCCTTGCGCTTTTGAGGCAGGCAGCGGAAACACTGAGCTAAATCCCCGGCCACTGCTGATTCCTTTTTAAAGCTTAGTATTAAATATTAAATATCTTTCCCCATTTTAATTTTACATTACTCTGGCAAGGAAAAAAATTAAAACTCAAGTTATCTGAAGCCTGGACACACTTCCATGATTAGCCAGGCTATGTAAAAGTTGGTGGTTTTATTCTTCCTGCTGTGTAAAGCAGATCTAGGCCCTAGAAATCTGGGACCAGGTTATAATTGTTTTTGAAAAGTATGCTACAAAAATGGATGGACTGTTATAAGCCTGGTTACAAAGTAAGGATGGAGGCAAGGGAGGGACATTTTTCTTTCAGAAAAAAAAATTCTGAAGTGTCCCAGTCCATAATTTTTCTCAAAATGATTGGAGGAGGGGTAACATCTCAACATGAGCTTCAAAGTACTGTCTCTGGAGGGACTAGTAAGTAGCTGTTTTGCCCTCTGCACCCTCTCCAGCTGGGGAATGGAAATGGAAAGTCTATTGCCCAGTGGCTGTCAAAGTGAGCTGACACTTGATTGGTACTGAATTCTCTAAGAAGTTTCTTCTAGAAACAGACAACTTAGAGTCTTCCTCTCACTTCAGCAATCTTTAAAAGCACTTGGCAGTGGTTCCAGTGCCTGCCTCCTAAATGCAAGGACCCATGTTCAATCCCTGGTACCAAAAAAAAAAAAAGCACTTGCTCCTCCACCATGTGAGTAGGAAGGCTCAGAGCAGGGAGTCATCAGTATAGCCACCCTCTAGACCATAACGGAATTCCTGCAGGTTGGAGACCCTGTAGAAGTCGACAAAGGCTGCTGCCATCACCAGGACATGGAAAATCTGATAAGACTGGAACCATATGTCAAATTTTCCGGGAAAGAAGTACTCAGAATACAAACAGCATAAAGGCCAGCGCTGGTGATGTACATCACAGCCATGAGGAAGAACCAGCCCATCTGGCCCACTGTGGTGGCCTTGCCAAAGCCCTCAGAGCTAGTAAAGTGCATAGTGGGCACAACACCACTCAAGCCAAGTCCCGGGAACACGCCTGCTCTTGTCTGCCAGTGCTCAGGAGTGGCAAACCGGTCCCACTGTGCTACAGTGATGGCAGAAATGCCCAGGACACAGATGATGGAGAGGTAGATGAGCCGAGGCTGTGGGGAGCAGTAGAAGGAATAAAGCCAGGGGACAAAGCTCCCCGTAATCAGTGCAGCAATCCCTGAATAGTCCAATTTGGAAAAAGTCTGAGAGACTTTCTCTGAATGACAATAGATGGTGTGAAAGAGCCAGGAGAAGCTGAAGCAGAGCACTGTACCCAAAAAAAACCCAACCCGAAAACCACCTTCTCCTGTAGAGGGGCCATGAAGTACATATTTGGTTGGAGCATGGTCAGGATTCTAAAAAAGAGAAAGAGCACAAAATCAAGTAGATGGGTCCAGATGTTGCCAGTTTCTGTATGGATGTGGAAGATGCTCTGGAAGCAACCCCAGAAGGAGGGCATGGATGGCCAGTGGCCATGTAACAGGTAGTCATTGTCCTTCAGCCAGTCAAGGAGGACATCATACGGGATGACTCTCCAACGCCCCACCCAGATCTTATACACGAACTCCTCCATCTTCTCCATGGCATAGTGGGCCTGCAGGGGGAGTGGCAACACCCACACCTCCTCCTCCTCTTCCTGGGGCACTGAGCATGTTTGCTCATCTTCAGCTTTGGTTGGGTTGGCGATTACTCGCTTGCCTTTCTCTTCTAGCAGAGGTCCCAGTTCAGCCAGTTCCACAGTGTCAGTTTCCCTGTTACTGGCAAGAGTCCCAGTGCCCTATGCTGCCACCGATCCTTTGTGGGAAGACATCTGGCTGGTACCTCAATACCTTGCAGCTTCAGCTTGGGGGAAGGTTGGGGTCTCTCAGCCCCAAGGGGCAGAGATCTCCCTGTGATGGTAGATAGGCCCAGTGGGCAGGCAGGTGGTGCTGGGGCCAGAGGTCCCCATGAGCTACATCCTGCGGTGCTGGCAGCGGCCTGTGGCCCAGTGGTCCTGATGCTGAGCAGCTGGTATTCAATAAATTTAGACATTGTGGAAAGACACAGATGTGTCTGGTCTATGTCACCAACATAGCTCACTTAGGACATGGCCTCTGTCTTTCTGATGTAAATGCCCAATCTCTTGCCCCTCTCCTCTTCCCCAAGAGGACCCTTGGATACATCCTTGACAAATGGGATGCATTTAGCCCTCAAACCCTAAAAGAACAGAAAGAGAGGCTTATTTTCTTTTGCAAGGCTGCCTGACTTAAGTACAAAGTAAGTGATGAAAACTCCTGGTTAGAAAAGTGAAAGTTTGAACTATAATACTATTTTGTTATATATATATTTTTGTTGATAAAAATACAGGGAAATTGTGAGAAGTGCCATACATCTAGGAATTCTTTGTTTTTAGGGATAACCCAGATCTTTGTAAAATGTGTAGGTTTATCCAGTAGTGATGGCTCTTATGGAAAAGGCTGTGCCTCCAAGGTTGGAGGGTCCCCAGTTTGTTTTACTCCCTCTTGACGATCCTATTCCTGACCCACTTTCCAAGCCTACAGTTTGTCTCCCCCCTCTTCCCTTAACTTACCCTGAGCCCCAACTTCCCTTTGAGAGCTTCCCAACTCCTACCTCAACTATGTCCTTTGTAGGAGATAATGAAAAATCAGTCCCCATGAGGTAGAAGGACCTGGCTGTAAAGTTTTTGGGAATTTTATGGTTGGGTACCAAATGCATGACATCTAAAAAAGGCCATTAAAATTGTTTGCTGCAGCAGCCTGTACCAATAAATACAAAACAACTAAAACTGTTTCAAGGACTCTTGGGATATTGGTACATTTTTATATTTCACCTTGCTTAAACTGCCAACTCTATATAACTTAATAAAAAGGAAAATGCCTTTTATATGGTATTGGGACAAAAAGGCTCAAAAGTCTTTTGAGCAAGTTGAGATTCTTGTGGAATAAGCTACACAATTATGTGCCCCAGTACCTCAAAGCTCATTTGTGCTAGAGGCTACCAGGAGTCCCTAGAGCTATAGATGGGAGCTACAACAGGGATGACCCAAACAGACATTTCCAATAGGATTTTGTCCCCATTATGGGAAGGGACAAAAGCCTGATATACAGCACTGAAGCTGTAGTTGCCGGACATATATAAAGCCCTGCAGGAGGAAGAATCCATCACTGAATTTGCTTCAGTGACAATACAAGCAACATAACCAATAAAAGGCTACATTAAAGGCCTTTTGCCAAGCCCTGTTCTGGGATAGCACAAAATCAGACATTACAAGAGTGGCACAGTTACTTGCAAAACCACAAAGTTCTATCTGCTACCCCTGTGAAAAATGGCATGCAGGTCATACTGGGACCCGTGTCCTTCCAAGATACTGAACCACTCCTAGTGATTAAAAAACCAGCTAACCCAGATCAAGTGCCACAAGGGACACTGCCCATCTCCCAAGGTGCTTGGTATACTGATGATATTTTTTCCCCCATTCCTAGCCCTCCCTTCACCCCCTCCACCCTTCCCTATTTACAAAGGCTTTATTTCCATTTTTTCCATTTCTCATCATTTTTCCTTTCACCTGCCTCTCCCACTACCCCTACCCCTTTGGACCTTTTCTTCCTGTTTTGCATTATCAATTATTCATTCTAATCATTGGTACATTTTAGGTATACAATATAATGACATTCATCATTGGAAATTTGCACCTTTACA
>NW_004624747.1:932526-964048 GCF_000247695.1 Heterocephalus glaber | reverse complement strand
GAGAGAGAGAGAGAGAGAGAGAGAGAGAGAGAGAGAGATCCCCAAGTGCTGGGATTACAGACATTCACCACCACACCTGGCTCCAAAATCTTTAATGTTCCCTTCTCACATGTGAAACACTTTAGGTGACTCTGTAAGTTACAGAAGATATATATTTTTTTCCTCCTGGAATTGCTCTAATTCTTCCCAAAGAAATTTATTTTTTCAAAACTCGAAGCATTTGCTTCTGATGTATAAACTATTACCACAACATTTATGCATTTCCTCTTACCTTTTCTTTGACACATAGCAACTCAAATATTTAAGACTTTTACTGTGACAGACATGTCTGGTCAAGTCAAATGCAATTAGAGAAGGAAATACAGACATAAAGGGGGAGGGGAGCAAGGGAAGAGAGATGGAAAGAAGAAAAGAGAGGTCGAGGAGAGAGTCACATTTATGAAGGCATGGATCAATTATCAATTTATCAATTTGCTTGGGGATGTTTTTAAGCAGTAATGGCCTCTGTTCACACAATTTTAGTAAACTGGTGGCATGGCCTGCAGAGTGCTCTTATCTCTAATGTCAACAGTTACTTTTCTTAGATATGTACTTTAGTGATTGGAGCAAGTGTTGCTAACAAAACAAGAACATTTTAAAAGCTGATCTACCTCTTTTTTCTTATTGCACTACTGAAGTTTGAACCCAGGGCCTTACACATGCTAGCCAAGTACTCTACCACTGAACTATACTCCTAGCTAGATTTTTTTGTTTCAGTATGTCTAGATAGATCTAGATTTTTTGTTTCACTATGTCTGGTGTTTGCTATGCCTGGTGTCTGTTTGTACAAGAAGTAGAAAATGGATATTGTCTTAGTCACTTTTTTGTTTCTGAGACACCCAAAGTTAAAGTAGAAAAGGTTTATGTTAGCTCACAGTTTGTAGAGATTTCAGTCCATAGCTGGCTGGTTCCGAGGCAAGGTGGCATGACAGAGGGGCATCACAGAGGAGAAATAGTCCATGGCAGAGTAGACAGGAGGCAGCAAGGAGCAAGCCTCCCTTTCCCTTTTATTCCATCCAGGTTATAAGCCTTTTGGTTGGTGCCACCCATACCCAGAGAGGGGCTTCCCATTATCCATACCCAGAACTATACTAACCCAATCATTGGATTAATTTAGTATCACACATCCTTAATCCCAGTATTAGACCCAGTCAGCTCTGAGTACATGAATCTTTAGGGGGACATCTAGATACAAGACATAACGATACGTGAAGGTAGCATCACAAATGCTTATTTCTAATCCCCTTTATGCATAGCTGCTTCTGAAGTAACTCAAGTAACCACATATGCAATTAGTAGAGTATGTTTTAAATCCGTTGAAGGAGGAGTTGGGAAGCAGAAGCTAAATATCTAGTATACACATAATGTTAGTTCATGAGAAAGCAGGTAATGATGTCATTCAAAGATCAGCAAACTTCAGTACACACCTACTTGTTCTCCATGTGAAAGTCAACAGCTAAAGAGCCTTATAATATTCCATTACTTGTGAAGTTGTCAGAAAGTGAATATTACAATAGTCACAAGAATACAAATTGGAGGACAATTAGCATTACTAAACTCAACTTCTTATACTTTTTAATTTGGCCATTATTTTTCTAAGCATTTCTGAGTACACACTCACATCCTTGCACAAGTATGTTTGTATTGTTTCAAGTAGAAAAAATTAAATTTCAACCTAATATTCATCAACTGAAATGTACTTAAGTAGATCATAATACATAGCAACTACTGGATATATATTGTGTTTGAAAGAATGAAATAAACCTATAGACATTAATACGAAAGTTTCAGTGGACTTACTGTTCAGCAAAAAAGCAACTACAGGGCCGGGGATTTAGCTCAGTGGTTTTGCCGCCTGCTGTGCAAGCGCAAGGACCTGAGTTCAATCCCCAGTGCCAAAAAAAAAAAAAAAAAAGCAACTACAGAACCATATATAAATATGATATAAATTTTATAAAGACACAGAAAGCAATAAAGCTATATATCTGTGTGTGTGTGTACATGTGGGTGTGTATGCAGAAAGGGGCTTGGCTGGACACATCACACTGACAGGGATAGGGATAGGGTGGTGTGGAGAGAAAAGTAAAGATAGACTTATGCTCTATTGCTAATATTTTACAGTGAAAGTTCTTGAGAACTGCTTCATACATTTAGAACAAATAACAATTTAAAAATATTTCAGGAAAAAAAGAAAAACCTAAGAAGGAAGATTAAAATGGAAAAAACCTTATAAGGTTACAAATGACACTGATTGTGGTCCACAGAGGACAGTCCAGAGAGTTGCTGTAAACCTGATTTTAACACATTCATATTGTTTCTGTAAAGTACAGTGTATCTTAACCAGTTGTTTGAGAAATTCCGCTCTGATTGATGCAAACTGGGGTAGGATATTGATTCTTTTCCAGATATCCTAACTTTCAGCGCAGTAATAACAAGCTGGCATCTAGCACTCTCAAGGCCTGAGACATGGCAAGCAACGCTCTAGAAATGCTGTCTTCAGAATCAGGGGCCATTACTGAATTCCGTGACTTACATGTTCCCTGACTTTCCTGGATGCAAATCTTAACACCCTGCTGATGATCACCATTACTCTCTCTTGCTGGTATAAACTATCTTCACTCATCCACATAGTCATTTCCTGTTGGAAAAGGCAGAGTCATATTAGAGCCATGATATTTCCACTTCCTCAGGCCCCCTTCCTGCTACTCTCCAACTTCACTTCAGGGATCCCTCTGGTCTCCTCATTAATCCACACTTCACCTAATCTTATCTCAAAAATCCAGAAAACAAGCAACTAGTATACTCCCTCACTTACAACAGTAACAATATCTGGGTTTTATTTTATTTAATTCTATTAAACAAGTTATTCATATCCAGTAGAGTCACTTTGCCAGGCATCATGAATAGTATGAGTCTATAACGTGATAATCAGCTGCTTCACCTCTCCCTTTTCTAAGTACGTATCCTCCTCTTTAAAAAAATCATTGAATCTGGTTTGCTGCTTTAAAAGACAATTGAAATGTTATTGGATCCTTAAATATCATCCTATCCCAGAATTCCTCTGTAAACTCACCCCCCCAGAAACATTCTGTCTCTTGGGTGGAGAGCACATTACTGGAGGCAGCTTAGTTGGAAACTTCCTTCTAATTTTGATTCAAATCTTTCTGTTCATTGTATTTGTTCTAAATGTGACAAGCAGGGACATGTGTACTATGTTGGGGGGGGGGAACAAGACTACATATGGCTCATATGCCAACCACCATTGGCAGACTTCTTCAGGCAGACATGGAGTCCGTTGTATCAATGCCAACAGCTGGCCAGATCTCATCTCTTTCACCTGCTCCCATTTGGCATACTGTTTTGGACTACATTTCCCAAGGAGAAAGCATGTCTAAACCTCAGAAGGTCCACTTCTGTCTTCTCAGGGAGTGAGATTTCAGCTCTCTGTGAGAATCAGGGACTGCCTTAGGATTGGCAGGTATGAAAACAAAGTGGTTAAGTAACAGGCTCCAAGTTATGCAGCTTCCACCACATAATATTAGCATTGCACATATTATTGTTGCTCTAGGTTTCTATTTTCTTAACTCCAAAATGGGAGAAATACAAGCAACTTTCTCATAGGGTCGTTTTAGGGATTAAATGAGATAACCCGTATATTCATCTTAGTGCCTGATATAAAATGCTCAATAAATGGGAGCTATTTTGATAGCAGCATGAGGTGGTTAACAGAGAATGCAGGGGAAAAGAGAGAGAGGGAGAAAAATAATCACTTTGAAAGGCTGTGAGGGTAACATTTTTTAAATGCACAAAGAACATTTGGCTCCATTTGGCTCCCTACCCCCATGGCCATACTCCACATTTTGGTTTCCCTTCACATTCTTCCTTTCTTTTTTTTTCCTTCACATTCTTTATTTAAAGGATACCTGTCCGTCTTCTTCACTTGGATATATTTTTAATTTACACAACCCATGGATTCTGTGGTAGGATAAATCAGTCTTTTTTTTAGTGTTTCTAGACAGCTGGTGCCTGGTGCCATCGTGTTACGAATGCAAAATTAAGAACATAAGACATCACTGCTGTGTTCTGTCTTTGTCTGGGAGATTAAAAATGTAGTGAGTTCTTGGTTGTGAAAAGAAGAGTTTTGGTTAGCCTGGTCTTCCTTTGATACAGAGTATCACACACACTGGGGTGGTGATGGGGCCTCCAAGGCCCCAGGCAGCCCCACCCTATTGCTTTACTGGGCTGAGACCACCTAGCAACTTGCACAGGTTGAGTTTCATGCCTGTAGTTCTCCCTGGCTGCAGTTACATATTGATGACCATACAGTTCTGTGGTCCTGAGGCTGCCCTACCCCCATGGCCACTCTCCATGCTGCCCTAGCCGGAGCTCTCTGAGGTGCATCTGCCCCTGTGACAAGTCTCTGCCTGCACCTCTAGGCTGTCCATGACATTTTTTGAAATATAGGTAGCTCTTGTATTCTGTGTGCCTGCAGAAATAGCACCACATGGATGATGACAAGGTTTATGGCTTGTACCTTCCAGAATGGTGGGCTGAGTCACATGTGGGCCTCCTTGAATCTTGGCCTGGGCAGTAGAGGAGTTATGCTGGAATTCAGGGAACCGAGTTTCTAGTGGGTACAAGGCAGTGCACGCTGAGGTCCTGTGGGCACCTCTCTGGAAACTTTGTCCTTAAGGTCCTAGCTTGTCTCCAAAATGCCTTCAGGGTCATTCTCCTACTGCCTACATGAACAGAACCTGGCTTTCTTCTATCCATATTAACTGCCCTAGTAAATAGTTGTTTGACCATACCGTTTTTCACTCTCAAATGTCTTTATTTTTCACATGGCCAAGTCGAAAGTTTTCTAAGTATTTCCACCCTGTTTCCCTTTTCTTCATAAATTTCATCTTTAAATAATTTTTCTCCTCTCTCATTTTACTGTGAATAGCCAGAAGAAACTGTGCAGAACCTTGAACATTTTACTGCTTAGAGATTTCTTCTGCCAGATGTCCTAGTGCACCACTTGAAATTCTGCCTTCCAGAAGATGTTATAACACAAATTTCCTCCATGCTTTTACAACTGTGTAACAAAGTTGGCTTTTTTCCTGTTTATGCTATTGCTTCCTCATTTCCTTGTCAGATCCCATCAGAATGGCCTTTACTTTCCATTTTTCCACTACCACCCTGATCATGACCACTTAAGTAATCCTTAAGAAGATCTTGGAAAGTTAATCTTATTGTCAATTTGATTGGCTTGGAAGCTACCTAGGGAACTAGTAAAGCACACTTCTGGGCATGTCTGAATGGGTCATAGAGGGGTGACCTCGGGTAACATATCTGGTCCTTGGCCTCTTCTTCTCTGGTACTGTTACCCTGTTCTGCTTCCCAGCTGTCATGAACTGAGCATTTTTATTCTTTTTTGCCCTTTCCCCATGATGTTCCTGCCTTGGAGCCAGTCCATCATAGACTGAACCCTCTGAAACTGTGAACCAAATTTTTCTCTTTTAAATTGAGAGTGTTGAGTGTTTTGTCCCAGCAATAGGAAAACTGACTAATAGAGAAAATTACTACCTTAGAAGCAAGGTTATTGCTGTGACTCTACCTGATCAGGTGGTTTTGAAGTTCTTGGAACTGGATCATGGTTTGGAACTCTTTGGAAAAGTTTGTAGAAGTAGGCTGGAGGAGCTCTAGAATGCTGTAAGCAGAGCCTAATGAGTGATTTCAGTGAGAGCTCAGTGAACCAGAATGGTGATAGGAATGAGAACAGTAAAGGCTAAGCTTGTAAGTTTCTAGCTGGGAATGAGGACTCTATTGGGAAGAGGCTATACATGTTAAATTCTGGCAAAAAAAAAAATGTCCACATTTTGCTCACATCCTGAGACTTGGAATCTCAAGACATGGGCAAAGTGAGGCTAAGTTTAAGGATGATGAACTCATCTGACAGAGGAAATTTCAAGGCAGCCCAACATTCAGGCTGTGGCATGGGTGCTGCTAGTTGCTTTTGGCCAGAAAGCTAGTTGCTTTCATACAGATGTGTATATGTGCACATGTGTGCATGCATGTGCGTTCATGTGGTGTGTGTGTGTGTGTGTGTGTTACCCCAGGGCCATTGCATTGAGCTACATTCTCAGACCTTTTTTATTTTGAGACTAGGTCTTGGTAGGTTGCTAAGATTCCCAGGCTGGGTTCAAATTGGCAGTCCTCCTGCCACAGACTTCCAGAATGCTGGGATTACAGATGTGTACTAGCACATCCAGTTTGGCCAGATTTGTAGTGAGAATTAGGAGCAAAAAGCAGAGTAGAAATATTTGAAAAACTTAAATTCTGGTTTAAAGGAGACCTTATATAAAGCTGGGACCAAAGAAAGTTTGGTTGTTGAAGAGATTAATGCCATTAAAAAGAAACCAAGTACTTTGATCAGAGATAAGAATAAAGATACTTTGAGGAGATTTAAGGAATCAGCAAAACCCCACCCAACACAGGCTCTAGGGTGCAGAAATATAAACTTTTTATTTGACTTCACTTTTTTTTTTGGTACTGGATCAAACTTGGGACCTTGTGATTGCAAGGCAGATGCCAGAACCACTGAGCTAAATCCCTGGCCCTTATAAACCTTTTATTTGAGAAGAGAGTCCCTGGGTACCCTGCTCAAGAAGGACCACCTAGAGAATTGGTTCCCTGAGATTCATTTCACCATGTTCAGCTATCTATGTACTCAGAAGCCACTGCAGCCGTGGTCTAAGGTGGCTTGGCTACCACTCAAGCTGGCGGCAGACCTTGGCATCATTATGGTGATTTTATAGGCATGCAAAATGCAAGAGTTGTGGAGTTAGGGAGGTTTCTACCCAAAATTCAAAGGAAGACCTGGGAGGTCAGGCAAGGAGCCCCTACATAAAGCTGTGGAAATGAAGCCAAAGTGGATGTTGGAGATGCCAGAACATGGAATGTCTGTCAAGGAAAGCTGCAGGCCTCAAGTGGAACAGCCCAAGAGAGGCGGTATGGCTGAAACTTCAAGGACATGGGGGTGAAGCTGCCCAAGATCTCTGAAACTCACATCTTACCACTGTGTGCTCCAGATGTCGGACAAGGAGCTGCTGTAGGGCTTATTGTTTGCCCTGCTGGGTTTCAGTCTTGCTTTTGTCTGATACTTTTCTCGCCCTCTATTCCTCCCTTTTAGAGTGGGAATATTTATTCTGTGCTATTGTATGTTGGAATAACGTAACTGGCTTTTGATTGTTTGCAGGGATCCACAGCTAAGAATTCCCTTTGAGTTCCAGAGAAGAGCCTGGACATGAACTACTGAGCAATACTAGAACTGTTAAGACTTTGGGGAGAGGATTATTGCATTGTTGAATGCAAGATAATTATGTTAGACAGAATTATTAACTTGTTATTGTATTTATTTAGAGATTAAGGATGGTTTAAGGAGATATATCTAGGTGTCAAGCTGAGAAGGGTGGGGTGTGATGGTTAATCTTAGCTGTCAACTTGATTGTCTTAGGTGCCATCCAGGGAATTGGTGGAACACTGTCTGGGTGGGTCATGGAGGAGTAACCTTGGGTACTATATCTTGTTTCTGGTGCCTTCCCCTGCTCTGCTTCCTGGCAGCCACGAACTGAGCAGCTTTGCTCTGGCACACCCTCTGTTTGCCTTGGAGCCATCTGACCAAGGACTGAAACCTCTTCCTTTAAATTGTGATGTCAAGTGTTTGGTACCAGCAACAGGAAAGCTAATACAATAGCCTTTAGTGCTCTATTCATAGCAATATAAACTTTTTCTAGCCTGTGCCTCCAAATTCTCTCAGGTTCATTATTTAGTTCCCAAACCACTTTCACATTGTTTCTCCTTTACTGTACCTTTAAGATCTGTAGTTTGTAGAGGTCTTTAGACACTAAGATCAGAATAGTGTCCTCAAACAAATTTAAAATATCTCGATATAAAATCTGAAATACAAAAATATTTGCAAAGCCAGCTTGTTAGTCTTTAATAAATTTTACCTAATGTGTAGTGTTTTTCATCCCAGTATCCTAAATTCTCCCCATGTACTGAAAGTAAAAATGGAGAGAGGTGGCTATATTGATAATAGCTCACCCAATACCATAAGCCATGGATTGTCTGCTGCTCCAGCTTATAGATCAAGCGTACCGTGTAGTAATGCTGAGGAAATAGAGATCCTGCATGTTCCTAATCTTACTATAGGACTATTCCTATGTCCACTTTTCTCTGCTTAGATCCTCCTGAAATGGCAAGGTTTCTGTTTCGTTGATAAAGCTTGTTACCGCTAGTCTGAGAGGATGGAAGGCACACCAGGAGGCTTGGAGACAAAGTAAAGCTTTATTTATCCTGGTGGGCCAGGCTGCTTTCACACTTGGGAGACTGGTCCCATCCAACACTTAGTAGATATACACTTTGGGAGGGGGCGTTACAAGTGAGGTACTCTTGTTGTACATTCATTGGTTACAGAATTTGATTATACATTAACAGGCAGAATCAAACATGGCATTGGCTCACATGTAATACTGGCAGCAAGTTCATTGGGTAATTCAAAATATGGGGGTTAATACCTCATTTGTATCTGGGCAGAAAGACAAAACTACTTTAGAGACAAAGACATTCCTGAGATGCGGAAGTTGGCTTGGACATGTTGAACAAAGAAAAATTTTCAAGTAGAGAATTTCCCATAGTAAGTCCAGCTTGAACCATGGAGGCAAAACTCCCACCCCCTTTTTTGGGCTGTACTTTCCTATAAACTCTCTGCCCTTTGCTAAGCCAATTAACCAAATATATCTTCACTTATTTGTTCCTATAAACCTTATGCAATTTATTATATCTTGTTAGACATAGAATTCATGAAGGAATTCAAAGGCATGAGTCAGTGCTGAAAAATCCTATTTATCTATTAAACCTAAGAAAAATGAAGGAGAAAACATGACATGAAGGAGGAAAACAAGGATTATGGCCTATGAAGACACACCGTACAGGTTTGCTTTGTTGTATCATAATGTCACCTCATGAGTAAGGAAGGAAGGTCATACCTCCAGGTCCTTGACATCTTCATCGCTGGTCTGAAATGTTCCTTTGTCAAAACTTGGTAGTCCAAATACCATTTTAAAAGATTTCTTTGTTACCTCCAATTGAGTTTCATATTGTTGTAAGGGATCTACAGAGCTGACAAGAAAAAGGTATATAATTATTAAATTGATGAGTTAAAATGTAATCTAACTTATTGGCTTTTTCTTAGTGATTAGAGAGAGTATACTAGATATTGTGGTCCAGCTTTTGGGTTTCTATGATACCTGGGTCTTAAATGTTCTCTTAACAATGATGCTTTAAATATAAAGAATTTCTTTATAAATATACTCTACAGTTATTTAGAAATCATAAACATAATAATGTAAAGAGTCCTTACATTCCCATCAAGTAAACCCATAGTAAGCTTTAGACAGTTCAGCTGTATTGTTGCCACACTTTCTCTAGTCAGTGACATCATATTTTTTGACATTTTAATATTTCCAATATTGAGATGCATCTTCAAATTGATGGCAAGTAAATCTGTCCACTATGACCACTATCATAAGCAGGATAACCTACTTATCTATATAATACAGAAAGGACTGGAAAAGCATAAGAAAGAAATAATAGTTGCTTGAATTAAGATGGTAGAATTTGGAGTAATTTTTTACTTCTCACAACTATGTCCATTTGTTTGTTTGTTTGTTTGAGACAGAGTCTCGCTATATAGTTCAGGCTGGCCTTGAATTCACTATGTGACCCAAGTTGGCCCTGAACTCACAGCAATCCTCCTGCCTCAGCCTCCCAAGTGCTGGGATTACAGGAATGTGCCACTATGCCTGACCTATGTTTTTAAAATATTTTCAAGATATTCAATTAGTGAAATGAGAGCATTATAGTTTCCATACCTGGAATTCATGGCCAGAATCATAGACTGATGACATAACAATGTTACATAAGCTTCATGTAGGCTGTTAGTTAGATGCTCCTAAGTACCATAGAAAACAAGAATCAATGTGTGAGAATTACATGCAGAGTAATGTGCAGCTAGGCATTAAAAGTGCTAATTAAAGAGAATCCATAAGGAACTTATAATTTTTTTTCAATAAACTGGAGAACAAGAGCTCAATTGGCCAAAGCAATCTACAGAAAGAATAAAGCTGGAGGCATCATATTTCCTGATTTCAAAATATAATATAGAATTAGAACAGTGTGGACAGGCATAAAAACAGACACATAGACCAAGGAGCAGCATTGAGAGTCCAGAAGTAAACCTAACCACAGGTGATCAATTAATCTTTGATATGGTGCCAAAAATACACAATGTGGAAAGGATAGTCTTACCAATAAATGATGCTGGCACCTGGATATCCACCTGCAAAGGAATAAAACTGGACCCTTCCCTTATACCACATATAAAAATTAAAACTTAACTGTAAGACTAAAGCTGTAGAATTCCCAGAAGAAAACACTGAGAAAGCTTCTTGATATTGGCCTTGGTATTGATTTTTTTGAGTGTGACACCAAAATCATAACCAATTAAAAGTAAAAATAAGAGAGATTTTGTCACACTAAAAAGTTTCTACACAGCAAAGGAAATAGTTAAGGAAACAAAAAGGTAATCTGTGGAATGGGAGAAAATATTTCCAAACTATATATCTGGTAAAGGATTAATATCTAAAATATAAAAGGAACTTTACTCAGTAACAAAAAAAGCAACCTGATTAAAAAATGGGCAAAGGACTGATATAGATATTTTCCAACAAAGATACAAAAGGCCAATCATTACATGAAAAAAACACCCAACACCACTAGGCGTCAGAGAAAAGCAAATGAAACCACAGCAAGACATCAATTCACATCTGTTAGGATGCCTATTCTTTTTTTTTTGTACCCGGGGTTGAATTCGGATCCTTGCACTTGCAGGAGGCGGAACCACTGAGCTAAATCCCTGGCAGGATGCCTATTCTTAAAAAGACAAGAAATAACAAATGTTGATGAGGGTTTGGAAAAAAGGAGAACACTTGCACACTGTTGGTGGTAATGTGAAGGGTTACAGACATTAGGGAAAACAGGATGGGGATTCCTAGAGAAATTATGTGTAGAACTTCCACACGATCCAACAATCTCACCTATGAGTATATATCCAAAGGAAATGAAATCAGACTCAGAGAGATGCTTGCATCCCTGTGTGTTTGCAGTGTTTCTAACAATAGCCTAGATATGGCCTTAACTTAAGTGTCTCTTGATAGATGGGTGCATGAAGAAAATGTGGAATAGTTTTACAGTTGGGTATTATTTAGCCATACAAAGAAGGAAATCCTCTCTTTTTCAACAACATGGACAACCTGGAGGTCATTGTGCTGAATGAAATAAGCCAGACACAGAGTCAAGTACTGTATTATCTCACTTATGGAACCTGAAAAACACTGAACTTGTTGACACCAAGAATAGAATGGTGGCTACCAGGGGTTGTAGTAGGAGGAGGGAAATGGTCAGAAAGGATACATTTTAGCTGTAAGATGAACTTGTGGGGCTCTGATGTACTTCATGGTTACCATAGTTAACTTGCATTACTGTATGATCATTGCTGTATTTTTATTTGAAATTTCCAAAGATTAAATCTGAAGTGTCCTTGCCATACTTACAGACACACACTCACACCACACACACACAGTTTTAATGAAGTGGTGATGTATTAATGAATTTTACTATGGTAACCACTTAGCAATGTATATGTGTATTGAATCATCACAATGTACACCTTGAATAACTGGAAGAAGTACTCTAGAAGGGCAGTACTTTTCTTCCACATAATCCACTCTTTCTTGCCCATGCAAGCCTCCATTGCAAAGTCACTTTCTCATTCCAGGACCATTAGTGCTGTTCATTGAAATTCCTGGTCTCTACTTCCGAAATAGCTCAAAATTCTTCCTTTGGGAACTTTAATATGATGTATGATAATGATGTTTCTAAGAGGACTTATTCCTTCTGAAGCATAGGCAAATGCCTACCAGTGATTACTCATTCATTACCTTAACAAAGCCTTTCTGTGCTAGCTAGCTGACCCCGTCCCCCAGGCTTGGGTGCTGTGGGCTATGTGTTGCGCCTCTGTGTGGTGAGAGCTATCCCAGTGCATAGGGCTACATGCCCAAAGAACAAGAAAGAAAAACTTCCGGATTGTGTGGGATCCGAACTAACAAAATGGCATTTCCCCATTAGGCATACACATCTTTTCTAGGATGCAGCACATTAAACATTTCCTGACACCTCACTGTGCTACACTCAAGAGGTTATTCTCCTCTCTCTAAAATATTTATATCTGTGTCTATTATCACTTCCTTGCAACACCACTTATTTTATGTAATCTCGAGAGAATGATTCTTTGTTGTGTCGCTTATTAGCATATCTCATGTTATTACTTAGAGAACTTAAAATCTGCCATGTGATAGACAACTCTCACTGTAACATGGAAACCTGTAGTGGTCTGTCTAATTTTTGTTCTGCCCACCATTTCATTTGGCCAGAACTAGCTCCCATTTCTCCAAGCACCGACCAACTCAGCATTCTGTCTTTATATAAGTGACAACTATGCAGGGCTGTTGCCTTAATGAGAGCTTTTCACATAAACCAGGTTCTAATTGGGCTTGTGTCCTTGGATATTACTTTGTAATATTTACAATGTCTTAAATCACTGGTTCTGAACACTGACAGTATATTAAGTGACTGAAAAATAATGACTGATTGCAGAGCTGTGCCTCCTGAGGTTTTGTACCAAAGTCCAGGCAACAGTATTCTTTAAGGCTTTCTAGATGATTCTGACGTACATCTAGAACATAGCAGCACTCTTTTTTTTGGTACCTGGGATCAAACTCGGGACCTTGTGCTTGTGAGGCAGGCACCAGAACCACTGAGCTAAGTCCCCAGCCCTAGAAGCACCCTTGATTTTCAATTTCTTTTTTTTGGGGGGGGCAGAGTTTGAACTCAGGACCTTGCATTTGCAAGGCAGGCACTGGAACCACTGAGCTAAATTCCTGGCCCGCTAAAAGCATTCTTTTAAGTAAACTATTTACACAGTCCTGCAGCTTGCTTGCACAGCAATACATTGTCGTTTAGTTGATCTATAATACCTTTTCAGAAAGATACTTAGGAGAGAAATAGCCAAGCTCAATGGAATTTCTAGTTTTAGTTTTTAGTTTGTTTTTTTTTTTGGTACTGGAGATTGAACTCTGGACCTTGTGCTTCCCACTAGTTTTAGTTTTAGAACAATCTCCATATTGATTTCCATAGTGGTTATACTAGTTTATATTCACACCAACAATGTAGAAGTGTTTCTTTTTCCCCCATAGCCTTGCCAGCATTTGTTATTATTTGATTTCTTGATGATAGCCATTCTTTCTGGAGTAAGATGGAATCTCAGTGATGTTTTAATTTGCATTTCTCTAGTGGCCAGAGATGTTGGATATTTTTTCACATGTTTATTGGCCATTTGCACTTTTTCTGGGAAGTGTCTATTATTTTAGTTGTTGATTTTTTGGTTAAGTCTTTTATTTTGGGGGGGGTCTAGTTTTTTTGATTTCTTTATACATTCTAGATATTAGTCCTATGTCTGAAGAGTGAGGCAAAATTTTTTCCCATTCTGTAGGTTATCTCTTAACTGTTGGTTGTTTCTTTTGCTGTGCAGGAGCGTTCTAATTTGATATAATCCCATTTATTGATATTATTTCTTATGCATTCAGAGTTTTGTTCAGGAAGTCCTTGCTTATGTCTATGCCTTCAAGAGTTTTATCTATTTTATCTTCCAGTAGATTGTTTTTGTTTTAATAATTTGGATCTTTGATGCATTTTGATTTTAGTTTAGTACATGGTGAGAGATATGGGTCTAGATTCAATCTTCGGCATGGGTACAGCCAGCGGTATTTGTTAAAGATGCTATCTATCTGCTTGCCCATAAATCTGCATAGCTCCTAAAGAAAGTAAACTGGAAAATTTGCCCTCAGGTTGTCTATTTCATGTTGCAAGTATGCATAACCATATCTACTGACAAGGGACCCTACTGGTTTTAATCCAGTGACATAATATAAACAATCATTCATACCTACTTACATAGTTTCCAGGTCTCAAATATCCAATTCCTGGAAGCACAATATACTTTGTACAGGTACCATCTGGATTTCCCATAACCTAACAGCAATTAGACTATTGATCAGGAAGATGAGTACTATGTCTAACAAGCCATGGGAAGAAAAATACTGATATTTAAAATTTCAATAATAACTTTCCATTTACCCTTTGGGGTTTCTAGGTGTTTCTTGTTTGGAAAGTAAAGAGGGACTGGCACTAATGGAATATTCTCCTGATGTTTGGCATTAGCTCACAGATCCAACACTCACTGTGGTTTCCTGCTAGACTACAGGACTTTGCTAAAGCTACCCAAAGCCATCCAAAGATTATTGTCCTATGGAATTCTCTGTGTGAAATTTTGCAGGGATGTCCCATGAAAGAAACACATTTTCCAGTAGTTTATCTAGCATCAGCCTTCTTATCTGGGAAAGCTTCTATCCAACCAGAAAACATACAAAGCATGACCAGCACATATTGGAAACTTATGAAGGGTGGCAACTGAATGAAGTCTGTCTGTAAATGTTGAAAGGGTCCATCAGATAGTGGAAATGCAACACTAGTTTTTACTGTCTTTTCAGGATTATGGGTTTGGTAAACCAAACATGAATTATAAACCATTTTAGCAATTTTAGAAATTATTTCACTTATATTTTTTGGTCATTCGGGCCCATGTTAATCACATATGTGAGTGAACAAAAGCAATGGCAAGCACAGGAGCTCTTAAACTTGCTTCTAGTGCTTTCTCAGGAACAGCAGAAGCATTACTGAACAGAGTATGCCTCTTCATCCAGTTGTTTGCAGCAGCAAAAAGGTTTGGGAGATCTCGAAGGGACAACTCTAGAACAGCAACACATTGGACTGCTCTAGTAAGCACAGAATTTAAATTGTTTCTGATATTTTAAGAGGCCTTCAAGAGGCAGAAACTAGCTGGGTGTGGTGGCACATTCCTGTAATTCCAGCACTCAGGAGGCTGAGGCAGGAGGATTACCGTGAGTTTGAGGCTAGCCTGGGCTACACAGTGAGTTCAAGGCCAACCTGAACTACATAGTGAGACCCTATCTCCAAAAAAAACCCAAAACAAAACAAAAAAAAAGAAGCAGAAACTTTACTGGTAACAAAACAACATAAGACTGGATTATCCATGTACTGTTTGAGAAAATGTTGCAGTATGTTACATGAAGTTGTTTGGGCATAACTGGAGACCATCTTTATCTGCTTAATCAACTGCTTAGGTGACAGGTAGCTCATGTTGAATATTCCATATAAAACTCATGATTTGTCTAACTCATGATTGATTATTGAGCCAAATGATAATAGGATGAACCAATTAACAAATTGGCAAAGTCCTTAAAATCTGATTTTCCAAATGATGTCATAAATGGATTAAAGTTCTAGACTTGTTTTGCATTGTTTCTTATTTTTCCAGATGAAGCAACTGCAATCCTAAACTTGTAAAATGATGCATCTTCAGTTGGGTTCAGCTCTAGGTCCACTCCGTGCAGTTTCTTTTTTGGGGTGTGGGGGTTTTGAAACCCAGTCTTGTTATGTAGTTCATGCTGGCCTCAAACTCCTGCCTCAATCTCCTGCATGCGATTACATTTCACCTGTCATGCCCCTGCCCTGCTCCCATGTCACATGCTGCTGCCATCTCCTTGAAGGAGGGGGGCACCTTGGCATGGCTAAGGTCAGGGAGGGAGGAATATGGGCAAATTGTTAACATTCCAAACATTCCTGAACCCCAGTTTGCTGTGAGGAATACAGCTAGCCTTCCTGAAGAAGTCCCTGGTCTCAGCACCACCATTTTTTCCCACAGAGTGACATCTGTCAGTCAAACAGTTTGTCATCCCACTCCCTCACTGAACCTCTGCCCTGCAGTTGCAGCTGTCTGGAGCCTGGCAACCACTTGGCCCAATCGCAGGCCTGCAGCTGCTACATAAGCAGCATTCCTCATAACTTCTTGGGTTGGTCTAGGAGGGCTCCCTCCGGTGTTCTGATCCCTCTGCACTGTAGCACAGGCCTAGTTAAAATAAGAACTGGATTTGGTGGTCTGTAAACCTGGCTGTGATTTATTTCTTGGATATTGTGGGCCACAAAGGTCCTGTAAATATACTCAGGTGCGGACCAAGCCACGGTCTCAAAAGAGCGAGCAATAAACACCCGGATCTGTTACGTCTAAAGAGCTTCAGAGATCAGCAGTCAACAAAGATCAGTAGCAGCACTGACCAACAGTATCTGGTACAAGCTGGCGGCAGCCAGCAGTGGCAATGACCAGCAGCCAGCTGTGCCAGCTGTTGCATCCAGTATCATCTGGTAGCATCAGAACTGCTAGGAGACCTACACTTTACTGATTTGTGACTTCCATCTGAATCAAGTATAAGAACCCTCAGTTGATTGGCAACAAAGGGAGAAGGCAAGATGCAAAATCACAAAGCTCTCAAGCAAGAAAATGATGTTTTCTGGCAGGCTGGCTGAGAGGGGCTGTAGTTGTGGAGAAGGATGTCCACTGTGATGATGGAAGGGAGGGCAGGAGCAAGGAGATGTATACAGATGGCAGAGAAGGGGAGGAAAAACTGTAGGCTGGGCGAAAACTTTCAACGTTTTGAATTAAGTGTTGAAGGTCATTTCTAAGGGCACAAGAGGGGGCCAGGAACAAGGCTGCAGGGGAGAACAAGGTAAAAACAGCTTTAAATCAAGTTGCCTTTTTCCCCCTTGGACCACACACATACTTTAAATGTGAATTGTAATATTCTTATCATAGTCAGTAAACAGGCTTTATTTTGTTTTGTTTTCACAAGTCTTCAGTTACAGTGGCCTCACAGAATATCACATACCATGTGCTGCCATCTTGCACTGTGCTGCTTCTTCTGGGAAGAAATCACTGGCCAGAAAAACGAAGGAAATGAATTAAAAGCAATGAACACAATCTCTTATCACCTTCCAGGGACCTTATCCCTAAACCTGAAGCTAGTGTAACCTTGATAGTAAAGCCCAGAAAGGACACACACACTACAGACAAATTCACTATAGGCATCGCAGAACAATTAGCAACAGAGTAAGGCATCACATTAAAAGAGTAGTGCACTATGACCACATGCCATTTATTCTGAACAAAGAGGGAGGTTCAATAGAAAAAGAACCTGTAATACAATTCTTAATATGAATAATTTAGAAAGGAAAAGGAAAATTTACATAATTTTTGAGGCAAAATTTTTGATAAGATTTAAAATCTGATTGTGACAACAATTTTTAATAAAATCAATAGTTAATGTCTTAGTATGATACACAGAAAATCCAGCCCCCAGTGGAAGTTCAATGTAAGAATTATATACTGAAATTGTTAGTTTCTATTTTTTTTTTTTTGCATTATGAGGGAAGAATAATTCTCTCATTTCTACTTAGAATGTATACAGAAATTTCTAGTGAACAATGTGGCTACTCTTGTGAATGTTCTGTGGCTAATACGGGGTTAAAAAATATATATTTCTTTTTTCACAAATGGAGATCAATATACGACACATGTCTCTCTCTCTCACACACACACACACACACACACACACACACACACACTCACTCTATCTTTATCTAACATATCCTAAAGTCTTACTTGTTTCTGGATTCCTCGATGACTTTCCTTCCTGACAAAGGTGAATTAAAGTCTGCTACAGTGCTGCAATGGAGTATTAAGAATTAGTACAGTGGGCCAGGGATTTAACTCAGTGGTTCTGCCACCTGCACCCCAAGTGCAAGGACCTGAGTTTGATCCCCAGTACCAAAAAAAAAAAAAGAGAAAAGAATTAGTACAGAAAAATATAACTTTCATATAGTTTTGTTGCTCTGTCAATTTTGATCCTATGATGTAGAGATTGCATTAATTTTCTGTCGTTATGTATCAAATTACACAAACTTAATACCTTAGAAACCTCCATTTATGGTTTCATAGTTTCTGTGGGAGCTTTGGTCTCAGCCGTATCCTCCACCCTGGGTCCTGCCCACCTGAAGTCAAGGCGTTAGCTGGGACTGCTACCTCACCTGAGGCTCAGTGGCCTTTTCCAAGGTCATTTAGGTCATCAGCAGAATTCACTTCTTGGAGACCATCAGACTGAGGGCCCTGTTCTCTTGTGGGCTGTGGCTGAGAGCATCACTCAGCTGATGGAAGCTGCCTACAGTTCCTGGCCATGAGCCCCTTCCATGGGCCCCTCCCACTACCTGTCCCTGCCTTGTTTCCAACAATCTCCACGCAAGAATTCAAGGGCTCCTGCTGTTAGTTCAGTCCCACTCGATTGATCTCCTTTTAGATTAGCTCAAAGACAGCTGATTAGTAATCTTGATTATAGCTGCAAAAACCCTTTTGCTATGAGGCATAGCAAAATCAGGAAAATGATTTCCCATCCTATTCAGAGCTTCAGGCTGTATCTTTCCTTGACTTTTAGCTTCAAGGAAGAAATCAAGGTAATTATATTACCTATTTGCTTTATACTTTTATTAGATCATTTATAGTTTCATGGTTAATTACACAGTATTTACATTCAGTTCAGTAACATAACTTTACTGTCCTTTATGCTTTAGCACTATATATTTTTTCTTTTTAATAAAAAAAAACCAATACCCTGGTAAATCCTCTGCTTTTGGTGGTGGTGGGGCATAACTCCCCTGTCAGTCAGGAGCTGGGCTATTGTTGTGTCTCATATCCCTGGGGACTGTGCTCAGGGCCTGGTGCAGGGCAGCCAGTATGGAAAAGGTGCTCACTCCCAGCAAGAAGCTGGGACAGAAAGATAAGTGGTGGTGGTGGAAAGGACAAACTGAGGAGATGAAGAAAGGCAGTGAGGATCCAGGAGTCTGATTGTTATGTTGGCAAAACATCAGAGGAGGTGATCAAGCAGAGTCAGTTGAAGAGGCAGCTTGAAATGGAAGGGAGCTTCCAAGGGACTCACCAGGACACCTGGGGACCTTGCTCCTGGGCTGTGGGGTGAAGAGGGAGGGCTCACAGGTAGAATGAGAAGAAAAAGGGCTCGCAACTTGGAAGGGTGGCAAAATGGAGGGAATCCCCTCAGCCATTTTGGACAGTGAAGGAGTTAGCAAATGTGCTGAGTTCCAGAGGCAAAGATGGGGGCTCTGAGGTGTGCCCCAAGCAGGGGATGGGGCTGCAGAGATGTGGCACTCAGAGGCTGGGCCCACAGGTTGGTCTCCCCAACCAGGCCAGAGGAAGCTCTGTGGGCAGCAGGTAGGGTGGCTGGGGGTGCATAGCTTTGGGAGGTTGGGGGCCTGCAGCCCTGCCAGTTCAGGTTCCAGGTGGGTGAGAAGGATGAGGGGGCAGAGCGGTCATAAGGAGGGGCCAGTTGAGCTCTGAGCATCCCACAGGAGGACAGGGACCAGAGGGAAGGGGCCCAGACTGGGTACTGAGCACTCTATTCAAATAGATTCTGAGGGTGTCTCACTCATTTCTTGCTTGGCTAATCTTCCTTTTCTATTAGTATTTTTTTGTACCAGGAATCGAACTCAGGACCTTGTGCTTGTGAGGCAGGTGTGGCACCACTGAGCTAAATCCCTGGCCCTTTTTCTATTAGTTTATACAAGAAGCAATCTTAGGAATAGTATTTCTAGGTTGACAGTCAAGAAGTCCATGTCATGTGGACCCCATTGTCCTAGGATCACAGAAAGGAACTCAAGGGACTCCAGCTCTCTCAAATTTTCAGGGTCTGGGGGTGCAGATCAGTAGAGCATATGCTTAGCATGCCTGAGGCCCTGGGTTCAATCTCTAGCACAGGAAAAATCAAAGTTTAGTCAACCATCCAGTTGGTACTTAGTGAGCACCTTCTGTGTGCCAGACAGTGAGGCCAGGCCATGAGGCCTCCTACCTCACCTCCTGGCTGCCTCTCTGCATTCTCCACCCCGGGCCTGAACTCTTTCTTCTTCAACAGGAAGGAAAACAGGACTAACCTCCCTGTCCAGCCCCCTCCAAACTCTCCCGTTCTGCAGCTAGAAGGAACTTTCCAGACCACGTGGACAACCAGGGCCTGGACTTCCAGGGCTCCAGGGTCAGCTTAGGCCCACCTAACCTGACCATGTCACACACTCCAGGCAAAAAGAAGGATTTCTCTGCTCTATTAATACCAGACTTTCCCACCTGCTCACAAGGTGAAAAAATACCGTTTGCTCACACCCCTTCCTCTAACTGCATTATTCCTCAAAGTGGGGCAGGATGGCCAGCTTGACTTCACACTGCCCCATCCTTCCTCCCACACTCCCTCTGGTTCATTCACCTCTCCGCTGGGTTTTCCAGGCTCCACTACACAGGCACACTACAAGAGGGGCCCACAGGTGGGGGTGCTGCCTACCTGGAGAGGCGATCCGGGCTCAGAGAGGGGCCCAGGGGCTGGGTGAGCTCCCAGGAAGGCCTGCAGAGTGGAGGCAGTGGCTGAGGCCCAGCTCACACCTGGTGATGCCCTGTACACACCTGATGAATCCCAGCCCCCTGGTCCTTCTTCCCCGAGGCTCCAACTGCCGCGCTCACCCTCACAGAGATTCTTAAAGGGGCCACTCCCCAACACCCGCCCCCAACCAGGTGGGGCCAAGCAAGTTCAGGGGACAAAGGTTTTGAATTTAAATCACCACCAACCCTCATCAGGTAAAATCCCCCTTCCATGACTAGCAGAAACCACTGCATTCTACATTGCTCTGTGCTGCTAAGATGTCCCTGTTAGATCATTTATAATTTCATAGTTTATTTTATTTATGTTCAGTTTAGTAACATAACCTCACATTCCTTTATGCTTTAGCATAAAGGTGTATTGAATGCATTTTGACTTGTATTTTCAGCTTCTGAGTTTATCAGAAAAAGAGGTTATCCTAAGGTGAGGAGCATCTGTGCACACTCCGAGGGGCTGGACTTAGGTGAGCTGGGGATCTGATCGCCTAGGCAGCATGCCAATGTTAAAGGCAAGACTCGCACTGAAGTTAGGGATATTATTCCTATCATCACCTAGTCTGGCTAATTTCGAAGTCACCTTGGAAAGTGGTTTCTCAGTCAAAAGAATAGAGAAATGGGGCTAGGATGTATCGCAGTAGTGGGACAATTCAGCCTCAGCCCTGCAAAAAAATCAAATTGAAATTAAAATCTTAAACAGAATTTGAGAAACAGTTGTATATGCCATTCTGGAGATGCACAAATCATATTAGCATATTAAAGGCTCTGAAAAGTCTTGCAGAGAGGATAGCCTTTAGGCTCTGACCTTGCAATTCCCTAACTCTTTGAACCTAAGTTTTCGTTTGTATTAACATCCCAATGCACTATTGTAACATGACTTCAGGAAGCACTGGCTTCAAGTTGCAGTTGGGGAAACAGTTTCTTCTCCTCTATGAGACTCAGTCTCCCCAGCTGCATCATAAGGACTCGTATGAGTTTGTGGCAGAGCAAGCACCAGAACCCAACCCTGACCTGGGACTCTTTTGCAGGGCCACTTCATCCTAATTGGTCTTTGTCCACCATGTTGAACTAGGCAAAAGAGAGGGGAAGACTCTCAGAGAGAGAGAGGAAGCCCACATTTGAGACATGTGGATGAGTATCCCACTTTGAGGTTTAGAAAAGGGTAGCAACTTGCCTGAAGGCACACAGCAATTTGATCCTAAACCTTCCGGATCCTAAGCTCCCTTCTCTCCTTGGCAATGGCAGTACTTCCTGAGAGGCACAGCTCACGGCATGCCTATGGGGGAGCTCACCCCCTGGTTGCAGTTTCCTGGCTGGCTTTAGCTTGGCTAGGTGTGACCAAAGGGACCCCAGCTGGCCAGGCTCCAGGGTAGTCCCTGCCAAAAGCGGATTGGTGTGCCGGAGGATCTGAACTGAGGGGTGCTGAGAGCAAGGCAGACTCTGGAGTTGCTAAGGACCTGGACATGCTGAGAAGACCCTGTGCTGAGGTCTGTAGGTCTGGTGTTGAGGTTCAGCTCCACCCAGCCCCTCTGTGCTCAACTGTTAGGAGCCACTGTGGCCTGCTGCTGGGAGAAATGGAACATGGTCATGTTTGAAGAGGCCCAAACACTAAATTATAAAAAATCCTACCACCCCTAAAAAGTGCATTCTAGGACTAAGTTCAGATCCTGGCTCCACCAGATCAACATGTGTACTCTTAGGCATGGTGCTTGCTTCACTTTCTCTCACCTTCTTCATCTGTAAAATGGAATAAAATCTTGTACACGCATGTGGATGCTTTGGGCTAAGTAACAGAAAACCCTGACTCAAGTGGTTTACATGAGAAAATGTACTGCCTTGTAGAAGTCTCAGGTTAGGGTGGCCAATCTGTCCATTTCCTTGCAAAATAAGGAAAATAAATTTTAGTAAGAGTCCTGCTAAATCAGTTTAGCAAGAATCTCCGTCCTTGAAACCTGACCTGGTTGCTCATCCCCCTGTACCCCCAGGTGATGTGACCCTGGGCTGTCTGCAGCAGGAATTCTGATGTATAGCTCTCACCACAATCCCCCTTACTCCTCGGGTCTCCTCTTGGTCATTTTCTATCCACTGACCCCATCTTGCTCCTTGGCTTTAAATTCCCACTTGCCCTCGCATTTAGAGTTGGTCCCAATCTCTGCCCCCCATTTCAAGAACTCATTGCAGTCAGTGGTCCAACACCTGTCACAATGGTCCTGAATATAGTCAGGCTTACTATCCTTTAATGATGTCACTTGATACACTTTTAAAAAATTTTTATTCTTATGTATTTGTCATACATAATGCTCACATTCATCATAGAGAATTTGTACCTGTACCTAATATATCTTAATTCTTCTTTTTTCCCATTCCCTTCCCTTCCCTTCAACCCTTCTTTCCCTCCCCATTTACAGATATTGAATACATTTTTGAAAAGGCATTAGGGGGCTGGGGATGTAGCTCAGTGGTTCCACAGCCTGCCTCGCAAGCACAAGGTCCTGAGTTCAATCACTGGTACAAAAAAACAACAACAAAAGGCATTCAGGGACATGGTGGAATCTGCATCCCAGAATCATCCCTCACTGGGCTCTATGGACTCTAAATGAAGCTGGCCTGCCCTGCATCCAGACAGAGAGGGATCCTGCAACCACAGCAGCATAGCTGGCTCAGGACACAGCTGGAGCAGCTGGTGGTAGGGTTGCCCTGCAGGGCATTGACCAAAGGGGCCTGAACCTCTCCTCTGCTCAGAAGGCTTCTTTCTGTCTCTGGGTGATGACTTCCCTTTCTTATAACACATTCTTTGGAAAATTTATTGTAAAGTCTTGTTTTAAAGCTTCTTGCTGGGAGAATTGCTTTAAGCCTAGGAATTTGAAGCCAGCTTGGACAACATTTCACACCTCATCTCAAGTAGCTCAGTGACAGAGTGCTTGTGTAGCATGCATGAGGCCCAATGGTGAGAGAGGGAGAGAGAGAGAGATAGAGAGAGAGAGAGAGAGAGAGAACTTTTGCTATTTTTAAGACTCAGAAACATGTTTCTCCAAGGCCTAGGCACCTTGTCTTTGAAGTATAATCATCTCAGGAGCTAGAGTCCTTATCCTCCAGGGTCTGGGAGAGACCTACCTTCCAACCCTGAGGTGCTAACTGCAGAGAGAGACCAGGAACACACCTGTGCTCAGGATGACACAAGAGTCAGTTGTCTCTTCGGGCCCATGCTAAGCATTTCATGCATGATTGTATCCAAGCCCCACATTATTCCTATGAAGTGGACGCTACTATTAACCCCACTATACAGAAGAGAAAATGGAGGGCAGGGGCCTTTTCCAGAGCCCACAGGAATGTGTATGCAGCTCTAGGATTTGAACCACACAGGGAGCAATGCACAGAACTGTGTGACACATTCCAGCCACCAGGGGACAGGCCTGCACCAGGGCGCCTGGCTCCATTCGCCCTATTCCCAACGTCTGGGCTGTGCAAAGGCCTCCGTGAATGTTAGTCAACCTCATTACTCCAGGTGGTAATTCGTGGGGATCTCACTTTAAACATTCCTCCTTGAGTCCAAACACACGTGCACACTCACGCATAGAGAGAAACGGTGCAAGGACGGGACGATTCCACTAGAACATTTAGTCTGAATCTGGCACTTCTATTTAGGTTTTTTTTTTTTTTGGTACCAGGGATCGAACTCAGGTCCTTGTGCTTGCGAGGCAGGCGGCAGAACCACTGAGCTAAATCCCTGGCCTCCCCTCCAGTTTTAAGGAAATTCCACCCACATCCCAATTCCACTCACACTGTGTCTCAGATCCACAGCCAGAACAGTATTCCCTGTATTCCTCCCCGACAAATTGCTCCTCCCCGCCTTGCCCACTCCGCATTGGGCAGGCAGAGGCCCCTGGGTCTCCTCCAGTCTCTTTCTCTTCCCACCCTATCACCAAAGCTGAGCTCTACCTTCAGAATATCTGTAAACCCACACTCTAAGCAAACATAGACTCAAAATAGATAGATATCTCAATGAAAGTGTTGTGCCCCCTTCGGCAGCACATATGCTAAATGAAAGGGCTAAAACCAGGAAGCTCTTAGAAGAAAACTCAGGCGTAAATTTTCATGACCCCAGATTAGGCAATATTCTCTTAGGTATGAAACCAAAAGCACAAACAACAAAAGAAAAATAGATTAAATGAACTCCATAAAAATTATAAGCTTTTGTGTCTTAAAGGATACCATTAAGAGTGAAAAGACAACCCATAGAATGGGAGAGAGTTCAGAATACACTTGTATCTAGAATATATAAAAAGCAAAGACAACTTAATAATAAAGACAACTCAATTTAAAAATGAACAAAGGGCCGGGGATTTAGCTCAGTGGTTTCGCCGCCTGCTGCACAAGCTCAAGGACCCAAGTTCGATCCCCGGTACCAAAAAAAAAAAAATGAACAAAGCATCTGAAAAGGCATTACTCCAGAGAACCTATACCAGTGATGGCAAACCTTTTAAAGCTCTCAATGATACAAACAGCCTGCTGTGGGATGCATGCCATAGGTTCACCACCACTGAACTATACAAATGGTCAATAAGGATGCTTGACATCATTAGCCCCGAGGGAAATGGAACTCAAAACCACCATGAAATAATACTTCACTCCAAGCCCACTAGGATGGCTACAGTGAAAAAACAAAGTGAAAAAACCAAATGAAAAAAAATGACAAATTGGAACCCTTGTTGCTACTGATGGGAACAAAAATGTTGCCGCTGCTTTGGAGAGAGTGTGGCCATTCCTCAGAAGCAAAACCCACAGTGAACATATGACCCAGGAACTCCACTCCGTATCCACATAAAAACATCAGTCCACACAATAACTTACCCATGAATGTTATGGCAGCATTATTCATAGAAGTCAAAAGTAGAAAACAACCCATGTGTCCATCAACAGACAGAGAGCTAAAATATAGTCTACCCATGTCATTGATAGCTAAGGACACCTACAAAATATCGTCTTGTGGGGAGAAAACCAGGCAGCAGAACAGTGTGTTTATAATATAGAACCTTTTTTTTTCTTTTTTTGGTACTGGGGATCGAACTCGGGTCCTTGTGCTTGCACAGCAGGTGGCGAAACCACTGAGCTAAATCCCCGGCCCCAGAACCATTTTTAAAAACTATGTGTGTGCATGTCTGTGTGTATGCACACATGTAGATAAACAGTCTAAAGAAAAGGCACAGACCAAACTGTGGGCCGGGGAAGCAGGATGTGAAGGTGGGAGGCAGGATTCTGATCGAGGAAACCTTTACTTTCATACATGTCAGCTCTTTCTGATTTTTATAACATGCATCTAATACTTGATAACTTTTAAATCTTTTCTCTCTGTTACAAATAATCTAGTTTAACAAGTTAAACATAGAATTGCTGTGTGACCCACCAACGCCACTTCTGGGTATATGATGCCCCAAAGAACTCAAAACAAGTGTTCAAAAACAGCACATCATCAGTGTCTTCACAGTCACCAAACAGTGGAAAGAGCTCCAGTGTCCATCAATGGTTGAACAAACTATAGCGCATTCACATGATGGAACAAGGATTCAGTCAAAAAAAGGGTGGAGCACTGATCCATGCTACCATGTGGATGGGCCTTGACAACATTATGCTGGGGGAAAGCAGCCAGTCACAAAGGCTACATGTTCTCTGACTTCCTATTCACAGGATATCAAGAGCCAGTAAATTCACAGAGACAGGAAATAAATTAATGGTTGTCAGGAGTGGGGGATGGGGGATCGGGTTTCTCTTTGAGGTGATAAAATATTGGGAACTATGTGGCCGTGATGGTTGTACAACAGTGAGAATGTACAAACTGTGCAGTTGAAAATGGTTACATTGCAGGCAGGGCCAGATTTTGCTTTATTCCTCATGACAGAAATGGCACTGAAATTTTTAAATGTATTGATATTTAAATTTTGTTTATATTTTACTATGTAAATTTCACATACATCATATATGTGAATCCATTCTCATTATAAAGTGACAGACAAAATTCAAATCTAAATCATTTTTATTCCCTCATTCAGACACCAGTCCCCTTTCCTGGGTAACAAGAACAAGGTAATCTCCTCCCAAAACAGACTGGGGTGCTTCTTGATGCTCCCCCTGGAGGTCCAGTCTGCCACGACCAAGGACTTCCCATCAGCCTCTCTGTTCTTAGTTCCAAGTCCAGGCCTTTTCTCGGCCTGGGTAAAGGGGACTTGGAGACCTTCTCTGGCTCCTGGCTCACCTAGCCTTTTCTTCTTGATGACCCTGGTCACCTCCATAAGCGTCCCTGGCTGAAACCTCTCTCTGCCTGTAGCCATACTGCACAGTCACATGTCCTCACACACACAACACGCACACAGCTCAGGCACCTAGATGCTACTCCCCCCGCCCCTCCCCTAGAGTCTCTCCCCACCTCTACAACAACCAGGGAGGCTGTGAACACTAAAGGCTACAATGGTCTCCCCACTGGCCCCAGGGAGAGTTGGAGAGGCAGAAGGGCAGCGCCTGAGTCTTACCCTCCTGAGTGTGTGGGATGGTGGCACCAGGGGACTCTATCTGCCAAAGGAGCAGTCCACTGACCCTGAACCAAGCCCCTTGAGGAGTCCCCCTGGTTCCAACTTCATGCTCTGCATGGCTGCCCCATTCTCTGCAAACTAACCTGCAGGCCACATGGTCACAGTATGTGTCACAGCAGCCTAAGTTGGCTGAGATGCAGCCACACTAGCAAGAGTCTCCAAGGTGCTGTGGCCCTGAGTGAGTGGAATGAGGACAGGCATGAGAACCAAGGCTATGTGGGCTTCTTGGCACTACCAGGCCACTGTGAGGTCCTGACCAGGTGGCTCTGACTGTGCCTCCTTAGTAACCTTTTTAGAAATGGAGACCCATTGCAGGGAGTTGTCCACTTTGTGAGGAACATGGCACTGTGTAAAAAGGAAAAGATGATGGGGAACATATGGGTTAGATTCCATCCCAGAAGGTTTGGGGTCGAAACTGTCTCTAGGCCATTTTACTGGGTTTCAACCCTGTGCTACTCAGGAACCAGAAACTCAGGTGTTTGGGGCAGCTGGGAGGAGCCAGATGGCTGGCCCATAGTCCAAGTCGTACAGCATGGGGACAATGTGGAGAATTGTCCTGTGATTATAATTGATGGTGACGGTGGTGATGGTGATGATGACCACAGGTCTGGAGCAGACCCTGAGACCCAACACCAAGAGTCGAGGCAGAAGTATAGTCCAGGCCAGGGCAGGCCCCAGGATTTTGTATGACTTCTTCTGTAGTCCTGGGTGGTGGCATTAGGGAAAGCTAAGTGGTGTGGATCAAAACACTCATAGGTCCAGTCCTGGGTGTTTTTCCTCAACAACAGTGCAGAGAAGCCAGAAGGCCCAGGGCCTGCTCCACAAGCTGCAGGTAAACTCTAAAAACAGTGCTGGGACAACTGTTGGTCATTTGGTGAAAGATAAAATTTTGTGTATATCATACACAAAAAATAAGGTACAGATGGACCAGAGATCTATCTGTAAAAAACTGAACCACACAAACACTAGAAGAACACTGGAAAGCTTCCTAAGATTCAAGATCCAAATGCAATATGAGAACAGATTGATAAATGTGATCGATATAAACTTCTCCACAGTTAAAAAAAGGCTATAATGAAAATTCAAGGGCAAATGATAAATTGGGGAAAATATGTATAACATTTGTCAAAAATGAAGAGATAATATCTGTAATATAGAGAAAATAATTAAAAATTAAGAAGAGAAAAAGATCAATAGAAAAATGAGCAAAGACTTCACATGGTTGCTCCTGCTCAGCCAGAGGATGCCCAGCCAGGACATGAAGGGATGAGCCATCCCTGCTCTTGTCCCTTACAGCCCCTTAGGACATCTGTCAGATGCAGCGGCCCTGCCTCCTGCCCAATATTCCTGGGCTCTGACTATTCGTTGCCTGAGTGTGACTTCTCTTGCATTTACCATGCTTCTGATTTTATAGGTTTCAGGGGATTGATTTCTTTCATTTTCTTTTCAAATAATTTTTTGTCATCCCTATCTCTTCTCCTGGGAAGTCAACAACTGCATCTTAACCTTTTGACTTATTTGCATTTGTCTCTGAAATTTTTTCTATATTTTTCATTACTTTTTCTCTTGCTTCAATTTGGCAATGCTCCATTATTCTGCCTTGCAGGGTATTTTTGTTTTTGTTTTTGTTTTTGGTACCGGGGATAGAACTGTCTGCCTTGCAGTTTGCTAACTTTGTCTTTTACTTGGAATAGCTGGTGCTCTTCTTTTCCAGTGTTGTATTTTTCTCTTCTGTTCTAGAATTCCCTCTGGTGAATTTCTCCTTCTTTATCCCTATTTTCTTGGCCCACTCATCAGGGTTATTTCTGAGTCCTAGCTTGTGAATTCTGATGTCTGCTTACCCTTGCATAAGCTGCTAAGGTCTGTGTTTTTTCTTGGTTTTCAGTCATATGGTCCTATCTTTTGTCATGCTATGTGATTCTGACTGAATGCTAAGTGTTGTGACTAAGCACAGTATACAAGCTGTAGGTGGTGCTGTTTTCCTCCAGGGTTTGCCCTTTCCTCTGCCAGGGTGATAAAATAGTATATCTCTTTAATCTAGTCTGCTCCCTTCAAGGAGACTGGGAAGTGCCCATGAAAAGGCCAGGTGTCACTCCCCAGTTTTTTGCAAATCCTGGAAATTTGCTTGTGGAAAAACTAATGGAGATCACAGCTCTGCTGGGACAACCTGGGGGTTACTGAATGGGAGAGAATGCTGTGAATCCCAGGCTTTCCACCGTAAGAGAGTGTATCCCACTGATATGTGGTAGAAGCAGATGACACCAGGTGAGAGAACGTGACATGTGACTCTTGGGACCTGGGTAATTAGAGTTCCCGTCCTGCACTTACCAAGCTTCCACAACAGATCCACATTTTTGATCTCACTGCATCTTTATAACAACTGTGAGGTAATCACTATTGTGGTCCTACTTCTGGGGTGGAAGAGGCAGGAAGGCTACATGCTTGGCTGGCCACACTACACAGTAGGAATTGGAATCTGGGTCTGCTGGCTTCAGGCCCTGAGCCTGGAACTACTGCACTGAGCAGCACTTGGTGTATTCAGGGGGCAAAGAGCACACCCTGGAATGGTCTGGAATCTTTCCTGGCTGCCTCCCAAATCAGCCTGGCCTCTTCTCCATCTCCTACACTTTGCTATGGTCTGGCTCTTACTTGCTCCCTTGGGCCCAGGATTTCCATATGCTTTGCCTAGGGCATTTTGCCTGATTCCCCAACAGCTCCCAACCAGCCCTGCTCACACCCATGCCCATGCCCAACTGTGTCAGGCACTAGTCTAAGATGCCTGGGAAGGGTAGATCAGCTAGACTCTGAAGAAGCCATTAGTCTTATTTCCATCCAAGTCAGCTCTTGTCTGCCATGCCCCAGTGCAGGGCTGCTGTATAAGGTGCCGAGGACTCACAGGCACACGACTCAGTTGCAGAGTCATCTCACACATTGCCAACAAAGCAAGACTCACAGAAGAGAAACGAGGGCTAGCAGGCAAGGGCAGAGGTCTGCAGAAACCATGTCCCTTCCTGGCTGTGGTTTCCTTCACACCGGATCAGTACAGCCAGCTCCCCACAGTTCTTGAGGACTCTGTGAGATAACACAGAGCAGGAGAGGAAATGCTTTGGCTCTGTAGAGCACTCTCCGTAGGTTGTTATCACATGCTGCCCATTGCATTTCCTCCCTAGTCCGGCTCTCTGGTCAGGCAGATGTTTTTCCCAAGGAGACTCGGGCCAAATGAGCCTTAGTAAGGAACAGGAATGTCTTAGGGAAGAAAATCTTTGACGCTTGGTCAGGATGTGGCAGCATGGAGGCCCTTGCCCAGCACAGTCCAGCCTTTACTGTCCAGTGTGTGTCCTGGCACGGAAGATCATGGACTGGGGCTTGAAACACAGGGTGCATTCTCCTGCAGCTCTGGAGGCCTCAGGTGTGAATCCAGTATCTGCAGAGCCACAGTTCCTGTAAAGGAACAAGGGAAGTTTTCTCCTACCTCTCCCAGCCACTGATGGCCCCATGTGTCCCCTGGCTTATAGATGCCTTGCTCCAGGCTCTACTCCCATTGTCCACAGCCATCTCTTCTCAGGACACTTGTCATTGAATTTAGAACTTATGCTAATCCCAAACAATCTGTTCTCAATATCCTTAATTACACCTACAAAGATCCTTTTTCCTAATGAGGTGGCTTATACAGGCTCTGAGGCCCGCGCATGCCTTTTAGGGACCCAGCACTCACCCCCTGCATCAGATTCTCAGATTCTTTCAACTGAATGAAGCCCACAGTGAGGAATATGTCTTCTTGTGCTCACTGTACACTCACAATACATCCACAACTGAATACAGCTTCATACAAGAGATTGGCCCTCATCTACAAGTGGCCTGCAGCATGTATCAAGGCTCCTTTTGGCAGGACAACCTGTGTGTCATTTCTCTCAGTACCCTACAAGGGACAGGTCCCATTCACAGACACTAATGATGGAATGAGTGAATGAATGGTATTCGGAATTTTTTTCCCCATTAAGTTCATTGGTACATTTTAGGTATAAAATACATTTACATACATCACTGGGGTCTTGTACCATTACATGAGTATCTTGGTTATTATTTTTTTCCCTTTCTCCTGCCCTCCCTTCACCCCCTCCACCTTTCCCTATTTGCAAAGATTTTGTTTCCATTTTTTCCTTTTCTCATATTTTTTTCTCTTCCCTTCTTTCCTTTCCCCTACCTCTCCCACTTCCCCTGCTCCTTTAGACCTTTACTTCCTGTTACACAATATCAATTATACATTTTTAAAATTACAATATCAAGATCTAGGAGACATTACCACAGATTTTACAGAATTTAAAAGGACATAGAAAGCATA
>NW_004624747.1:856091-929808 GCF_000247695.1 Heterocephalus glaber | reverse complement strand
TTTCCCTTTGGGGTTGCTGTAGGTGATCCAGAAGTCTGTTTTTGAGGCTTGTTTATGTGTCTTCTCATTTCCATGGCGGGGCATGCTTCTGGTGCCCACACGGCTCATCTTCTCTGCGCTTGGAGCGTGGAATGGCGGTGGGGGCCTCCTTCCCTCCAGTCACTTCCAAAAGCCCCACTTCTGAACATATAAACCATCTGGGGGGACATTCTAGGTCTAAACCATAACAATACCCAACACCCACAACTTAAAGAAGTAGAGGTTCATTTTGGGTCATGGTTTCAGTCTATGTAGGCTGACTCCAAGATGGTACTTGGATTTTTAAAAATAATTTTCTCTATTTGGCCAATTGTTGGCAACACAGATCATTTTCTTTCGATGAACAGAGTGATATTCATTTTTCTCTGCTTGGAAACAGCATAAAATAAAACTAAAGATGCCTATTATACCTTTGCAGGTGTTGGACAAGAGCTGGACTCTCCCTGGAGAGACAGATGCTGAGGATGGGGTTAGCAGGAAGTGGAGTGGAAAGCTGGCTCCATATGAGGAAAGCATGCAGTTGCACATGGTGTAACCACCACACAGTTGTCACCCTGCATGTCTAGGCCAGGGCATGCATAGCAGCGAGGCACAGTCTGACCAACCACAAGGACTTAATCAGGACATGGGTACTGTGGAGCCCCACTAGTGTGAGTTATTCTTTTCTGGTTTTCAGTGTCACCACTGACATAGATGATGTGTGAATCTGAGTCTTGGTCATTCAGTGTGTGTGTATGAATAGAGTTTTCTCCGTGCTACTGCATCTTGCACACCCTTGTATCTCTACCTTAATGAAAGTGGAATGTTGCTCACTGGATGTGGCCAGGATGTAGCTCTAGGAATAAATGGCATCTCTTTCTTTTTCTGGTATTGGGGATTGAGTTCTAATCAAATGGGTTGCTGCTTTAAAAGCATGTAACACCAGGAGCTAGAGATGCAGCACAGTGGTAGGGGGTCACCTGGTGGAGTCCCTAGGTTCACTCCCTGTCAGTGTGTGTGTGTGTGTGTGTGTGTGTGTATGTGTACAAGAGCCAGTAGCATTTGTCTGCAGAACTCCTGCAGAGGCCAGGAGTTCAAGGCCAGCCTAGGGAATATAGTAAGACCTTGTCTCAAAACAACAACAACAAATATTTAACACTGAAGAAGAAACTGGTACAATGTTTACCTCAAGGTGCAGTTCCTTAGAAAGTAAGATTACCACACTGATTTACAGGTATGAAGCAAGACAATATGGAAGGCAGAATTTATTCCATTAATGTTTATTGAACTGAACAAATGGCAACTCTCGCAGTGAGTTCCTTTGACCAGTGAACTTTATTAAAAGCAGCTGTCATGGACTTCTCTTTACAAGTCCCCTTCTGTCCTGAATTCCTCAGATGTTTCTGTCTGTGGGGATGGAGATGGGGGTTGGAATTCTTCTGGTGTTCCCAAATAAAATCTTGTGTTGTAGAATGCTTTCTCTCTGAATTTCTTCTTTTTTTTTAAAGGGTAATGAAAGTACAAATGAAATATTTTGGGCAACCAAATTAGCAGTTTTGACATTCAAAATGTCAGTTGAATTCTAAGCCCAAGCTCACTGAAAGTCAGAAAAAAAAGGCCATATTTTAACTAATGGCTTTTTAAAAAAAATCCACAACAGTTTCTTTTATTTCTTCCCAATTCTCATTTGTACTGAATGAAAGCAGTACCTATACGTTTACCTAAGTTTTTAAAAAGAAGACAAATTAAATAATAGAAATTCACAGACTTGTGAATTTATCTATATGGATTTATCAGAATTGATTTAACCAGCTCCCTACTAAAGGTAATCATTTTCTTCCTCTGTGTGTGTGTCTGTTTTTATTATTATGAGAAGTCATGTTGAATTTACTCTTAAGATGCATGTATCTGCACAAATACTCTCCCCATCTATTTGATGACTTCTGACTTTGCTTGTCAAGCTCTTTTTAAACTTTGTTTATGCATCATTTCTTCTACGGCTTCTGCACTTTGTTTAATGCTTTAGAAAGACCTTCTCTGCTTTGAAATCATAGACTGCAATGATTTATCCTTTTTTTTTTTTTTTTTTGGTACCAGGGATTGAACTCGGGACCTTGTGCTTTTGAGGCAGGCAGTGGAACCACTGAGCTAAATCCCTGGCCCAATTTATCCATTTTCTTCCAGTCCTTTCATAGGTTTAGTTTTTAGTCCACACCTGTGTGAACTTTGCTGCTTTTTCTAAGTCTGTGAGACCTGATAACTTCAGAGGACCCTAGCCTGCCAGCATCTCCAGGAAATTTTCACATCCACTCCAAAGCTCTGAATCTGCGGCACTGGCAGTGACTGACTTAGGCAGTCTGGATCCTTGCTGGCAGTCAAGCCTGGAAGAGTTCAATGTTCACAGGGATGTAATGGGAGCGTGGATTCTACCTGAGCATGACAGCACATGCCTGTGATTCCAGTACTCTGGGAGGCTGAAGCAAGAGGATTGCAAGTTTGATCCCATCCTGGACAACTTAGCTGCTTATCAAGATCTTGTCTCAAAAATAAAAAGAGAATAGGTATGCAGTTCAGTGTGGAGGTGCTGGGTTCAATTCCCAGTATAAACTGGAAAAGAAAATTCCAAGATCCCTTTGGGTTAGCCCTCCAAGGCTTAATGACACACCCTCCACCTGTCCCTGGCACAGAAACGTGACCCAAGGATAAGGTAGTGGTGGGTGGGCTCTGGCAGGGTGTCCTCCCTGGCCTGAAACCTGGATCTGTTCTTGATATTCAGGCCAGTTTCTGTGACACTTAGTGGCCTTTGACAGCTTTCTCCACTCAAAGATGGAATTCACCCAAGGAGAATGATGAAGAAAGAGTGCCCTGAAGATCATCCTGGTTGTGCCAGGGCATTGGTGTCGATCTCTTCCCCACAGATGGGACCAGCTGGGGCATTAGTCATCATGGTGTTGGGGAGGCTGCAGGGCTGCAGGTCAGACCCCCTCCACTCAGGGACACTACGTGCTGTCCCGGGTTATCGGGACAAAGTGTCCCACACCTGGATGCCTCCCACATGTGTCCCACTTTGGAAGAGAGGACGAAGTTCTTTGAGAAGGAGGACACAGCTGCCCATCTGTACACCTTCCCCATGCCCATTTTCCCAAGCCCTCCCTCTGGAGCTGTGGGACAGCCCAGGATGACTGAGACCAGGGGGCCAGCAGAGGACATCTTTGTCTTCCTTCCTAGCTCTGACTTTCCAGAGGGACTGTGACATCCAGGGCTGAAAAAGAACCCTGCAGTTCACTGTCACTGATTCCAGGGACCAGGATCTATCCTTGTGCCATCCTTGTCGTTTTTTTCCATGAGAAGCTGCCATGGGATTGGATCCAGCTGCAGGCATGAGGCAGAGTTCCCAGAGGGTTTCCATGAAGATGAGGCTGCACCCCCACTGTCATTTCCCACCATTCACAAAGTGACTTCCCCAAAGTGTAACCAGCAACTATTTGGAAAAGCGGCCATCACCAGTACTCTCCCAGACACCTCCCTGGTAGGCTTGTGCCAACAGATCACCCATTCTGGTCCCCTCCACCATGCATGACTGTTCCCTTGCCATTGCAAATAAATGCATGGGGTCCCCAGGCTGAGCTGGGAGCCAGTATGTGACTCAGGCTCTCAAACCACCTCCTGGAAATTTTTCTAAGTCCCCACTGGGACCAACATGAGCCCTCCTATAGGAGGGGCAGAGAATGGGCCATGGAACTAGAAGTTCTTTCTAGAGTATGTTGATCTAAATTAAATCTCGTCTGGGGCTAGGGATTTAGGTCAGTGGCTCTGGCGCCTGCCTTGCAAGCACAAGGTCCCAAGTTCGATCTCCAGTACCCCAAAATAAATAAATAAATAAATAAATAAATAAATAAATAAAAGCTCCTCTGAGTAGTTTTTCCAAGTTTCACTCCAGAGGCCTGAATAGTTCTGATTTTGTTTGTGCTGCTCTTGGTCGCCACTTAGTGGCCACTTTTATTTTTTTTCATTTTTAATTGTTTTTGGAACCCATACAGTTCCATTTAATTTTTATTTATTTATTTATTTATTTATTTATTTATTTATTTATTTATTTATTTATTGGTGCCAGGGATCGAAATCGGGTCCTTGCGCCTGCGCAACAGGCGGAGAAACCATTGAGGTAAATCCCCGGCCTTGTGGCCACTTTTATATGGTCCTAGACCGTGGACCAAATTGGCTGGGAATCCAAAAGAATGGTTTAAAAAGTTGTAGTTAAAGTTTACTTCAAAGTAGGAGGATTGGGCCTGGGATTTAGCTCAGTGGTTCCGCTGCCTGCTTCGCAAGCGCTACGTCCCAAGTTCGATCCTTCGTACCAAAAAAAAAAAAAAAAACAAAGTAGGAGGATTGTAAAAAGTGGTGGGCTTCTGCAGTTTATAGTAATTCTAAAAGTACTGTAGTGAGTAGTTGTTTGTGTAGTGATGATCCATTGACAACAAAAGGGTTAAAACCCTCAGCAGCAAAATCCTCCCCGTTAAATCCATCCTACCCAGCTCCTTCTGAGCAGTCATAAGGTAATACAATAACAGTGATCAAAAGTAGCATGAGAAGCAAGGGATTTAGCTCAGTGGTTCTGGCATCTGCCTCACAAGCACAAGGTCCTGAGTTCGATCACTGGTATCCCCCCAAAAAAACCCCCCAAAAATAACAACAAAAAACCCCCAAATGTACTAAAAAACTAGCATGAGATAAAATTAAATCTAATGAAAGAAACAGGAGAGACTCAAGATTGAAACACTTCACAGATTGGAAAAGTCCCCTGCTAAACTTTGCATGCAGTTTGTGCATGCAATGGAGAGAGGAGTTTGGAGGTACTGGAACGAGCCAAAATTAAAGGTTAAAAATGTTTTCTGCTCTTTGGAACACATGGTTGGAGAATTAAAGACAAGCTAGAGAATGCAAAAGAGTATTTCCAAAGCAGATGTCTGGTAAACAACTTGAATACCCAATAGATATATGGATTCACTGCCATTCCCACTAAGAGCTCCATGGGATCTCTTTGTTTCCTTCCTTTCTTTTCTTTCTTTTATTTTTTGCTTTGTTTTGAGACAGACCCTCCCTATATAGTCCAGGTTGACTTCGAACTTGTTGAAATTCTCCCACCTCAGCCTCCCAAGGCTGAGAGTCTAAGTGTGCACCATGTCCAGTCTCAGTACGATATTTTTTAAAAGAAACTGACAAGCTGAATCTAAATGTTTTATAAAAATACAAAAGACTTAAAATTTCCACAACAATCTGGAAAAGGAAAAACAAATTTGGAGAGCCTTGCATAAAATACAGTCATCAACATAGTGCAATTTTGTCTGAAAGATAGTCACATCTATGTGACCCTACTTGTATAGAACAAATTAATTCACATGAAAGCCAAGAGAACAATGGATACCTCAGAAGATGGGCTGGGCCAGGAAGGGTCATGAAGGAAATTTCTCTTGTGAAGGAAATGTTCTGCATTGAAATTTCGGGTAGAGGCTCTTGGGGTATGTGTGCATTTCCTGAGACTCATGACATAGTAATTAAACTTGAGATTTTTGCACTTTAATTATATAGCAATGAAAGAACTAAGACACAAAAATCACATTGCATGTAAGATAAAAAAGCAAAAACATGTAGAAGAGAAATGAAAATTATTTCAGTGAGAAAACAAAATATAAAAGGTACAATCTAGTTTCCCCTATTTTTCTCATTATCATTTATTTAATCATTGATTTTAAATGTCATACTCCTATAACAAAAATTCTTGGCTCTGCTGTCAGATTTTCTGTTCTAGAATGAAATATATTGGTCTTTCACTCGTTCACTATTACTGTACACTTTTTAAAATAAATAACTGCATTTTAGAGTTGATAGCTTAAATTTCCCCCACAGCCTAACTTTTCTAGTTTTAAAGCCAGCTGGCTTCCTCATTCCATTCCCCGGCCCAACCTCAGCCCGTACCCCAGGCTTAGAAGCTGCCACCCTGCTTCTCACCGATGGACTAAAGTCTCTACTTCAGAATCCCAACATGCTGTTATATTTGAGCTGCTAATAAATCCTTCTGCCTCAACTGATTGTCTCTGAGTCTTCAATGAACCTAACAAGCGTATTTTCAGGGCTGGGGATTTAGCTTAGTGTGGTTTCGCTGCCTGCTGCGCAAGCGCAAGGACCTGAGTTCGATCCCCGGTACCAAAAAAAAAAAGTATTTTCAGGCTCATAGCAAAATTGAAAAATAAGGAGAGACCCCAACATTCCTCAGTCCTTCCTGCCCCACCACACCCACACCCACACACTCACAACTTCCCCACCATCAACATCCTACCCATGAGTGGTACATTTCTTGGCCACCCAGAAATCTGGAGCAGTCCCGCTGATGTTTGCAGCACTGGTTGGCCTCCACCTGGCTCTTTGACACTGTTCTCTTCTCGGGAGTGGGCAAAAGATGACAAGTGGCCCGGAGCCTGAGGCAGAGTCCTGAGAGGCCTGCAGCACTGGTAGAATCATCCCTGTCTATCAGAGATGAACTGATGAACTGAGATGAGAACAGGTCTGGTGTGTGAGAGGCCATCACAGTTGACCTGAGAGGGGGTTGGGTGACAGCCAGAACAAGTCCAGTAACACACATGGAGGACCCTTTGCCTGTGGACCAACCACGCACATCCTGGTAAACAGTAGAGGATTTCCTGCACTTGGACATTGTCACACGTGTGGTCCTGTCCTCAGGTTGGCCATTTGACCATTCCTGAGTCCAGCAGTGGGGACTAGCTTGGGATATGCGGGAGGCTCAGAGAGAGTGCTGAAGGGACAGACATGATGGATCCAAGTCTTCAGAGGTACCTCCTGGAATTTCTTCCAAGGATTCCTTGGCTTCGGGGTCCAACACACCCTATCCTGTGGTAGCCCAAGTGGAGATTCTGAACCTGACTGTCATCGCTCCGGGATTCAAATAGAGATGCCTCCAAGAAATTTCCATGCCCTGCTCCAGGCACAAGGGCCACCTGCAGAGTACAGTTTCTGGAGGTGGGAGCTGCAGCTGTGTGGACAGCCTTGGTGTGGTGCTTTGCCTTCAGGTCACCTGCACCCTCTTGACGCCCTTTGTGGGCACTGGCCACTTTATCTGGAGCCCAGCTGTGGGAGGCATCACCTGGAAATTTTTGAAGTCCCCATTGAGAGTTAGGGGCTGGAGTGGGACCGTCCCATGAGGGCTGGGTAGAGGTCCGAGAGCTACGCAGAGGTCCTTTGCAGGGTACAGTCACTGAAGACACATCCAAGGAATTTCCTGAAATCTCACTTTGGGTACCTGAGCCAGATCCTGTTTGCATGGGTAGTCAGGAAGGACACTTCTTGGTAAGAAATACAGCCTGCAATGGACTTGGAGGAGGCTGGGTATTGGTAGCAGGAGGTATGCATCTGCTGTCCAGTAATCCAGATTCTTCATGACACTGTCACATGGGTTGTTAGACACTACCTAACAACAATTTCAGGCCACTTTTATGGCTTTCCAGGAAGCCAAGCAGATGGCTCGAGGGAGCAGCGTTAAATGAGCCATGAAAGTAAATGATTAAAGCTGAGATTTACAGAGATGAGGAGTGGCCTGAAGTTTATCATTCATCATGATTTAGAATAACTGATGTATATGCACAAGGAGTGTCTGACTAAAGAGAACAAAGGATTGATTTCAGTCACAGGAATTTTCTAAAGTCACTTGGAGCCCAGATGACTTACTGTGCTCAGAACAGCAATCGGAGTGAAAAAGAATATAGAAGCGGCCACCAGGAGGCGCCCAATAAGCGGGAACGTCCTCTGTACTGATGGGGCGCCCCGCGCCACAGCGCAACTGAGGGTCTTGGGCTGCCTCAGCTCCCATTTCGTCGCCCCACGTGTGTGAGGGCATCTGCCTCAGAGTTCCGGGAAGCATGGCCTGGAAGACACCATCCTGGCCACAGAAGGGGCAGCTGCGGGGAAGAGAACAAACACTCTCCACACAACACCTGGGTCTGTGCATGCAATGGAGAGAGTCTAGAGGTTCGTGCCAAAGGAAGAGTGGACAGGACTTAGTCCCAAGTCGTTTATGACATGGGAATACAGGAGGAGGAAACTCTCTCGGAATCTGGATGGATCCACTAGGTAGACAGTGAGGCTGGGTCACAGCATGTGGAGGGAAAAGGAGACCAAGATTTTAGGGTTGGGTGATTCTGAATATGTCCAGTACACGAGGCCTCTGTCTTAATCCATTTTCTGTTGTTATAGCAAAATACCTGAAGCTGGGTAATTTGCAAAGTAGAGGGGTTTACTGACTAGCTTAGAGTCGAGAAAGTACAAGAGCATAGTCCCTGCCTCTGCCCAGCTCTGGACAGGGCCTTATGGTGAAATAGCAGCCAGGTGAAAGATTGTACCACAGAGCTTTCATGCAGGGGAGGGGAAGGGCCAGGTTTTGCTATTTATAATCCCCTCTTGCAGGAGCTGATCCAGTGCCAGCAGACCTGACCCCCTTTCAGGAGAGAGCGTTAACTCTTTCACGAGAGTGGAGCTTTCATGACCTCATTGCCTTCTACAAACTTGTACATCTTCCAGTTTGACTTCTGCCATTGACATCTAACTTCATACTGATGTGGTCAGAGGAGATACTTTGCATACCTCTCTTTATAAATCCACTCAGACCTGATTTGTGACTAGCAGGGGGTCTAGCTTTCCACTGGCCAAGTGTCCTGAGAAAAATGTGTATCCTGTCCATTGTGTAGAATACTATGTACATGTCTGTTAGGCCAGATTAGTTCATTGTGCTGCTTAGGTGCTCTGTTTCCTTACATCCCTTGCTCTGGTGGTTCTATCCATTATTTTTAAATTTTTATTTTATTTTATTAGTACATGTTTGTGGTACATCATGAATACATTCATTATGGGTAGTTGGTACATGTACAAAACATATCTTATTTGTTTTTATGCCCCCCCATCTCTGGTCCATTTCCCATTTGCCAAAGATCTATCTTCCTATTTCCTATTGTCAGCAGAACATGGCACCCACCTGTAATCCCAGCACTTGGGAGGCTGAGGCAAGGGGATTCCTTTGAGTTCGAGGCCAGCTTGGGCTACATAGTGAGTTCAAGGCCAGGCTGAACTACACAGTGAAACCCTGTCTCAAAAAAACAGAACAAAACAAAAATTAAAAAAACCTGAAAAGAACCTCCCTGGGATTTGGTGTCCTGATGTTGGAATATAGTGATGTGAGGAGGAAAAGGAAGAGGGAAGTGGTCCCCAAGACCCAGGAAGGATCTGAAACAAGTTCTCCACAGGGAGAGTGAAGAGAGAGACTTCAACAAAAAAGAGGAAAGTGGCAGGTGGCACTTTGTCCCAGAGTTGGAATGAGAGCAGGTTGAGCCTGCAGATGCCTGGTGACTACTGGCAACCCCAGAAGCCTCCATCAAGAAATGCACCAGTGGAACAGAGCAGTGGACACAGCAGACTGCAGCGGCTGGTGAGTTAGTGTTCAGACCTCACCAAGGAGAGGGTGATTGGGTGGTAGCCATCTTGGAGAGGGGCCAACTGAGCTTGGAAATCAAAACAGCTACAGGCTGGCTTCATCTAGTGGCTCCTGGTGTCGAGGTGAGGGTACTTTGAGTCAGCAGGAGGCCAGGGAGCAGAATTCAAGCTGGCAGGAGGCACATCAAGTGTGGCAGACTCAACAAATCCAGTCCCAGCCTCATAGCCATAAACCAGCCTGAACTTTAGTGGAACTAAAGGTCCAGTCTTGCTGGGATTATCCACCACTCCACCTAAATCAACAGCTGGCTTGCTGGGATTAAACAACTTGGATCTGGACTCTGTCTGCCCACATTGTCTACCAATGACAGCAGAGACACACTTTGAATCTGACTTTTTTTTCTTTTTTCCCCCTTATTTTCTTCTTTTTTCTTTTCTGCTCCTTTTTTTTTGGTGCTAGGGGTCAAACTCGGGACCTTGTGCTTTTGAGGTGGGTGGCAGCACCACTGAGCTAAATCCCCGGCCCTTCTTTTTTCTTTTCTTTTCCTCTTGTCTGGTTTTTGTTTTTGTTCTGCTTTATTTTTTCTTGATTGTTTGCTCTTGTTTTTACATGAATGTGAACATGGTTTCTAGTTTTGTTGTGGTTGTTCAGTTCTGTTCTTATTTCTTCCATCTCTTTCCCTCCTGTCTTCACCAGTTTCCCAAAGTTTGTATGACCTTCCTTTGTCCTTGAGCCTTGCTTCTAAACTTTTATTTCCCTATTTCCTATTGTCTATCCTTTATTTTGCTGCCTGATTTATTTATACTCTGGGTTTCTCATAGAAGAGAAACCTTATGATTTTTAAGCTTCTGTGTCTGATTTATTTCATTTAACATTATGATCTCAAGATTCATCCATTTTCCTACAAATAACTCAAGTTTATCCTTTATGGCAGAGTAGTACTCCATTGTATATAAATATCCATTATTGAAAGTGGGGTGTGAAGGCCTCCAACTATTATTGTAGAATTGAGGGTTCTTCCTTTAGGTCATTTTTTGCTAATAACATGGTATGTAATTAGATGCCTAAATATTTATAATTGTATATCTTCTTGTGCTAGTAAACCTTTCATTTATATATATAAATCTAAATATACAGATATAAATATGTATCTCTCTATATATCTTTTTCTCTTTAATTTTTAAATTTAAAGTCCATTTTATCTGGAATTAGTATAGTGACTACATCTCTGTTTTGGTTAGATGGCATGGAATATATTTTTCTATCCTTTCACTTTCAAACTATTTATGTCTCTGCATTTAAAACTAATCTCTTGTAGACAGCATGTGGTGAGATTGTATTTATATCCATTCTATGAATCTCTTTTAATTGGATATTTTAATCCACTCACTTTAAAAGTAATTAGGATGAAAGATGACAGAATAGAAATTTCCAGCCACCCATGGATGATGATAACTTTGCAGGAGCTCCAGAAGCTAGCTAAGAGGTTCCAGCATCCTACTGGGAAAAAAAAATCTGAAAAGGTAAGAGCAGGTTCACTTTCCCTGCACCACCTCTTCCTGAGAGTGGCACAGCTTGGTGCCAAGAGAGACACCCCTGGCCCAAGATCTCTCCCATGGGGGAAGTTGAGAGAGACAAGGGTGCTCAGCTTTCTCAGCCTTGCAGAGTGCTGCCCAGGAAATCCATTCCTGTCTCCACCTACCTGTAATGAGGTGATCTGCACAGTGAAATGTCTGGGATAGCTAGGAGCAGGCACAAAGGGCCAGAGAACTTAGCAGCTGACACTCAGCTCTCAGCTAACCATAGATCCTGCTAACTTCTCAGGGTCTCCACCAAGAGGCCTGTTGATGAGCCTTGCATGATGACTAGGTGCAGCCACCCCCGAATAACCAGTGCATCCCCAGCACTCTGCACATTACCTGTGGGCACAGCTGGTATGAGCTCCCACAAACAACACACAGATCTCTACAGTAGGTGCAGATCTTAACAGCTGCATCAAACACTTCATAAAAATATGAGATATGATTAAAAAAAACTATGGTGAATGAATTTTTAAAATTTTATTATAGTAAAAGACACATTGCCATTAATCCCCCTCAAAACACACCCTCTTGCTTCAAACACCTTTATCCCATTGTTCCTGCCACTTTCTGAAGCAGTTCTGGAAGCCTTCTTTCATGAGTGTCTGTAGGAGCATTGTTGTGGCTGCCTCAAGGTTCAGAATCAATTCAAACTTTTACCTCTCATGATCATTTTGACTTTGAAGAAGAGCCAGAAGTTACTGGTGCCATATCCAGTGAATGAGGTGGGCAGGGACACACGATAATGTTTTTACAAGCCTGCCTTTCTGTTGAATGGCACTTGGCAGCAATATTCACCACCCAGCCCTTTGTGTTTCTTGTCAGCCAGGTCTAATAGCAATAAACTCCTTCAGCTTTTGTTTACCTAGGAATGTCTTAATTTCTCCATTTCTGAATAACAATTTTGCTGGATTCTTGATTGGCAGGGTTTTTGTTTCTTTTCTTTTTTAGCACTTTAAGTGCTATCATCCCAGTACTTTCTGGACTGCAGGGTTCCTGCTGAGATATCCACTGATAATCTTGTAGAAGCTTCTTTGTATGTGATGAGTCACTTTGCACTTGCTGCTTTCAAAATTCTCTGTACTTAATGCCGCTGAATTGTACACCTAAAAGTGGTTAAAGCATTTGTTCCATATTTTATCGCAACTTAAAACTCAAATAAACTGTGTCATATAAGAATGTTTTACATATATTATATGCTGGAAAGCATTCTCAGAGATTATGCTGTTTTCAGTAACTTATCCACCTGCTTTTGGTAAATACAGTTTAAACAAGTATCAACAAACAAAATACTACACAGTGTTCAACAAAGTCTTTAACAGACATAATAATATGCTTAGTTACTCATGCACCAACCTCTGTTAAACACAGATTTAAAATATATCCCAAAAGTATGTATTACACGCACCACACACAGCTAAATACAGTGTTTCACTGAAATAACACTAGGACCTAAGTAGATCTGATAAACTAACAGGTATCACTGAAAAATACACTACAGGAGATATGCAAAACTTAACACAGTATTTCCTAAGGTTAACATTATACTAAGGCAAACTTATACCCAGCTCTGTTAAACACAGGGTTTAAACATGGAACACCAAAGAATGCAGTACCTGCGCCACCCACTGTACAAAACAGGGTTCACAGAAAAATGAGGCTAAGTCACTCACAATCCTACCCCTAATAAACACAGAGATTAAATATGTGTTAGAGAAGACTGTTAGATGAAGACTGCTAAACACTGATTTCCAGAGATAGTGTAAGACTTCTTCACTAACGTGCCTAATGCTGTTAAACATAACAGCTAAATATACATTGCAGAAGAATACAGCACACCAGCCTCATACTTTTTATTAGTACACATTTGCAGTATATAATGATTACATTCCTTGTGTGGAGTTGGTACAGGTACACAACACATCTTAATTCTTTTTTCATCCCTTTCCCTTCTCTCCCCTGTCTCTTGATCCCCTCCCTACTTCCTATTATTTATCTTTTATTTTGCTCCCTATTTATATTTTGGGGTTTTCATATGAGAGAAACCATGCGATATTTACGTGTGTATGTCTGATTTATTTCACTTAACATTATGGTCTCAAGATGCATCCATTTTCTTATAAATGACTCGAAAGTTTATTCTCCTTAATGGCAGAGTAGCACTCTAGTGTGAGTAAATACAACATTTTCTTTATTCATTCATCTATTAATGGACATATAACCAGCCTTGTACTGTATTTCTAAACGCAGTGCTTCACAGATGTAGCATTATCCTCACTTAATCATAGACTCCAGTGTACCTCTGTTAAATAGGTAAGGATCACAGGTTTGAGACCAGCCTGGGCTACATAGTGAGAAACTGTCTGAGAGAGAAAGACAGAGAATCAATGAACAATAAACCATACACTATATACACTATATATGACTAAACACAGTGGTTCATAGAGTTAACATGACATTCACTCATTCATGAACCCAGCTCTTAATAGATTAGCCATATATATGTGACATAAATGCAATTTGTGTATGCGATCCTCTCTTGACATTTGATATTTCATATAATACAGTGACAAAATGTGACTGTTGTCTTCACATTCCCATTAGCCCTCATTTTCTATCACTTTTTACATGACATCATAATGCTACTCAGTTCTGCATCACCCTGTCTGCGTCTGTCACGTGATATCACATGTGAAAAAATGACCTAACATGAGTAATGACTGCATCTATCTTGCTTGTGGTAAGATATCTCATATGACACTGGGACTAACATAGACCCGAGTCAGGGCGCATACCTCTCAGCTGTATGTCTTAATATATTGCTCAGTGGCAGAATGTTTCTTAGGTCTGCATCCCATCTCTTTTCTTTTGCATGACATTACATGTCATGTAGGATAAGAACACAAAATCTGACATGCTTGAGTCACTATGCCTTGTATAACAGCTGAGGGGGAGGGACACATTCCTTATTCCTATTATGTCAGTCTAACAGGTCATATAGCAGCCAAGGACAAGGTTGAAACCGTAAAACAGTATGTTACAATATCACAGAGGTGCCACGTCATCCCTATGACATATTGTAGCTCATCATATGTCACCTCAGGACTGTCCTATAATATGTGACAAAGTGAAAAAATGTAACTCATCTGCCTTCCTGCTGCTGGCTCTCTGAAGGTATGCTATATGACACAGCAACATAAGGCACAATTTAGTTCTCTGTTCCCTTCTGAGTCACTCTATGATATTATATGTGACATCATGACATAATGTGACGTGGTCTCCACCCTTTCTCTTGGCTATATTTTCCACGAATGGTGACATATGACAGAGGTCTGTGTCTCCATTGGTGTCATATGTGGCATGGTGCCATGATGAACCGCAGATCTTCATCCCGTTTCCCACCTGTCACAGGAAATCATGTTACATGGCAGGCTTATCAGATGCTGCACCTCCTTTTTGTTTGCTTATAGTTTTTGGAGAGTCCATCCAAGACTGGTAGAGCTATTGCTTTGGGAATTTGATGGAGACTCCGGCAGGAGGTATATGGAAGAACAAACTGCTGCCATAATTACCAGAAAACAAAGAGGAAAAGGCCAAAGGTCTCACAGTCTTCTTCAAGGGCAAATCCTCAATGACCTAAGAATCTCTCACAGGGCCCCACTCCCACTGAACCAAAACTTTAACACATGGACTTTGGGGGACATTTAATACCTAAACCACAGGGAAGGCTAACAGTTTTTCTTGAGCAAGTTCAGGGACTGTTCCCTGAGCGTCAGCCCACACAGTGCCTATGTGGGTTCATTCTGTGCATCAGCCTAATTGGGTCTTAGGGTGCTCAGATTCAACACTACTTTAGGGTGTGTCTGTTAGTGTGTATTGATCTGTTTTCAGTTGCTATTAATGAAGAAAAGAGGTTTATTTAGTTCACAGTTTTGGAGGCTGAGAGTCCAAGATTGGATAGCCCCATCTACTCAGCCACTTGTGAGGACATCGTGGTGAAGTGTACCATGGCAGGAGCACATCCAAGAAGGAGTTCATGGCAAGACAGGAGGCAGGAGAGGGACACAGGGTCCAGTCTTGCTCCTTTATATCAACTCCCTCATGAAAATGAGTGAGGTACTCTGCAAGACTTGTGCCTTCAATGACCTAATAATCCCCCATTGATAGCCGCCTCTTCAAGGTCCTCCCTCCCACATCCCACATCCCCACACTGAGGACCATGCCCCCAACACATGAACCTTTGGGGGACACATTCAAACCATTTCCCCACCACAGCAGAAGGTATTTCCAAATGATGCTAGTATTTCAATCCATAAACTATTGCCCTCCCAGATATCTGTAGAGGCCCGAATAGAACAAAAGGTGGAGGAAGGAGGAATTCACCTCCTTTATTTTTCTGCTTCACTGCTCAAGCTGGACCTCTCATCTCCTTGACATTTTATTCTGTCATGCTCTGTCCCCTCAGGCTGGAATTTACACCAGGGTGCCCTAGTTTCAGGCCTGAGGGGTGGCGTGAAGGTGTTGGATCTCCCAGCAGAGCACAGGCCTGGGTAAGGTGGTCAAGGTCCTCCTGTCTCCACCCCAAATTGTTCATGGTGAACACCAGGGCTGGCCAGGACCTTCAAGTGTGTGGTCCACACATGGCCTGATGAAGAGAATCTCTTCTTTGGGGAACGCCTGGTGTAATAGCCAGGCCCACATGGTCATACAGTCTCCTGTCCTCTGCTTTACCTGCAGGTCACTTCCCTTGGCCTGTGTCCCATCCTCCATTCTGGAAACTTACTGGTCAGCAGATGAAGTTTCCCAAAAGCTATCTCTGGAGCCAAGAGAATCTTAATTGTCCCTAACAGTCTGATGCTAACTGAACAAACTGGTCAATGTGCCTACAGTGACTATTAATGGACTGAATTGCCCTCCACTTCCCATTCATATGTTAAAGTCCCAATGCCCAGTACCTCAGAATGTGACTTGGGGGGTGCGGTGGGACAGGGTCTTGGTATGCAGTTCAGGTTGGCCTTGAACTCACAGTGATCCTCCTGCCTCAGCCTCCCAAATGCTGGGACTACAGGTGTGCACCACCATGCCCAGCTAGAGTTAGGTTCTGTATAGAGGTAATAAAGTTAAAATAAAATCATTAGGATGGGCCCTAATCCCACCCTGTAACTGGTGTCCTTATACACAGAAGGATGACCTTGTGACATAGAAAAGATGGCTGTCTAGAATTCAAGGAAATGCCTCAGAAGAAACCAGTGCTGGGCACACCTTGCTCTTGGATTTCCAGTATCCAGAAGTGTGAGGAAAATAAATTTCTGCTAAGATGTTCAGTCTGTGGTATGTTGTCATGGCAGCCTGAACAGACTAATACAGTGACTGACTCATCATCTGGTTGTGTGTTTTTCATTATGAACCTAGGTTGGGAGCTGGGCATATTGACAGTACTTGTAATCCCAGCTGTTCAGAAAGCGGAGGCAAGATGATCACAAGTTCCAAGCAAGCCTACTAAGCAAGACCGTGTCTCAAAATAAGAAATAATAATACAGCAAAAGAGGCTAGGGATGCAGTTTAATGGTAGGAGTCCTTGTCTAGCATAAGGGAGATCCTGGGTTCAATCCCAGTATCACAGAAATAAGTGAACGAAAAAACCCAGGCCGGGGTTGTAGCGGCCCTGGGATGATACAGCTTCTCCTCCTATTGATGGGGTCTTATCAGAGAACAGAAACCCATCTGATGAGGCCAGTGTCCCACTGTGGACATGAAGATCCTGATCCTTTGCAACAGGTCCTGCCTGGTCTTTACAAGGCCTTCGTCCATGCTCATGTCCTTGGCACAGTGGTCATGGTCAGGCTGGCTTGGAGCATGGGGTTGGTCATCAGGCACCCGACTGACGTCCACTCCTCATTCAGCGCAGTGTACAACTCACTAGCCAGAGGACCAATCCCCAAGCCTCAAGGCCTTTGCCTAAGCCCATCTAAATCTTTTCTCCTCTCTTTCTGGCTCTTAAGTGTGGGGCTCAAAAAATTTCTATTTGATTAATTGCCCCTGCTCCAGTACTTTGTTCACGTTTACCACTCCTAGTCAGGAGAAATCTCATTTTCCAAGGGATGCAGAGAGTGAGCATCAATCGTGGAAGGTATTTCTCAGCTTCACGGGGTCCTCTGTTTTACCTCTAACTCATCTGTGTGGCTGTGTGTGGGGGGGTCCTCTGAGACAACAGTAGAGGTCCACCTGGCCCCTCATCACTAAACACATGAAAAACTAGGTCCACGGCTACCTCCAGGGCTCTGTTCCAGGCCCAGCTGGCTTTCCTGCAGGGTCTCACTTATCTTTCATCCACATCATCTAGACTATGCCCAGGGGCCCATGCAGACCCTGTCTTCTAATGCTGGTCCCCACCAAAGCTACATTTGTCAAGCACATGGAAGAGATGCCAAGCCAAGGCCTGATTTGACCAACTTGTAAAGAAATGAGCCAGAGAATTTATTTACATAGTGGAAGGATGTAACCTTCTCACAAGCCAAAAGGAAGCAAAAAAGGCTGAACAGTGTGAGTCAGGGGATGCTGTGGATGAGAAGCTCATCTGAGGAGCAACTGAGTGGCTTCCTCTCCAGCTCTGTTCTGAGGGACCAAGACAGGGAATCTCACAGAACCAGGGAGGTAGATGATAGGAAACTGTCTCAGGAGACAGACACAGTTAGGGGACCCTGGGGCAGCCTGGTGTTCTGGGCAGAGCAGCCATCTAGCCAAGACCTGAATCAGCTGTGAGTCATGCCTTCTGCTGGCCTATGAGGATACAGGTGAAGGAAGGATGCTGCTGGGCTGGGGGACCTAGAGCAGGTCAGATAAGGTGGTGGCAGATGGCCTTCCTGCACCAGCTGCCAGGCAAAGATGAGAGGTGTCCAAAGCCAGGCCTGGACCCCTCCTGCAGCAGTTCATGGTCCCCAGCCACTCGGCTGACCCACAACCTGGAGGAGCTAGAGGTGATATCCAGCAGCCACCCAAATCCTTATTGCACAGGGCTGCCTGTACATATCCCAGGCTTCATGTGGTCTCTGAGGACACACGTTCTACTAAGCCCTTTCTCTTTCTTTTTTTTAATGAAGAGCCACACACAGATGAATAGTGAACCCAGGTGGAACATACTCAGTCAGGTGTCCTCATTCAGCTGCCGGTCACACTCCTCCCGTCCCTATCCCGAGACCCAGCACCAGCTCGTCTCTGCAGCCAAGCTACTCACTACAGGCCTGGCTCTCACAAACTTACCTCACTTCCAGCCCAGGGTTTGGCCCTCCCTACATACTCCATGAGATAGTGGAGGACGGAGTGCCAACCATGACCAGGGATGAGGAAACAGATCCTGGAGAAAACTGGAGGCCCTTCTGAGCCCTCTAGTGCTCTCAGGACAAGACCCTAGGAGCCGCTGTAAAGTACAGCCCCCCTAGCATTCTCTCATCCTCAGCCCATGCAGCTCGCCCTACTGGAAGGCTTTTACAAGTGCCATTTTTCTCCCAGCAGAAGATACTTTGGTACCAGTCAGCTAGAAGCCCCTCAAGGGTGGGACCCTCGGTGGCCAGGACAGCAGCTGGCAGCACAGTAGCTGAGGAGCGCAGTCCGTATTCAGGCTTGGGGTGAGCAGCACCAATCAATCATGGGAGCTGCAGGTGGAGCGTGAAGTCTCCCACTGTGGTGGTCCGATAGCTCCAGCGTCCTTTATCAGTCTTAACCCCAGCCCGGGGTGAGAGGTGAAGACAGACCTCGCGTCCACCCACTGCTTGGCCTTAGATGGAGCACGAGGCCAAGATGCCTCGGACAGTGGTCCTTGACCTGTGGGACCGCGGGCGGAGAAAGATAGTGCGCAGCTCCCAAGGGCGCGTGTTCCAGAGACTGGGACTGGGCCTCAGTCCGTGGACTCTGCGAGAGGAACGAGATTCTCAAAGTACCGGGACGCAGAGGGGCTGGAGATTCGCCTCTAAAATTTCGAGGACCAGGGTGCAGGATTACTGGCGGGGCAAGGAGAACCCCCTTACAATTTCCTTAAGCACCTCCGCGGAGGGCCGGAGGGAGCCTCAGTCTAGACGACGCAAGGGGCGGGGCATGCCGGGCGCAGGACGTCGCGCCCAAGTCTGACGTAGAAGGCAGGGCGAGTCTCGTTATGGACTGCACCACGCCGCGCCCAAGACTGACGTAAGGGGGCGAGGCGTGCGTCGCCGCGGCCCGCTGCTGGTAGATGAAAGCCTCCATGGAGCGCTATGCCAGCGCACTGGAGGAGTCTCCGGATGGCACCCGGCAGCAAGAGCGGCACTACCAGCTGCTGTCGGCGCTGCAGAGCCTGGTGAAAGAACTTCCCAGGTGTGCGGCCTCGGGCTGGGCCGGGCGGAGCGGGTAGGGCTGGGCGGGCGCGGAGGCGGCCGCGTCCCGCCCGGGCTCACCGTGCGCCTTTGCCCGCAGTTCTTTCCAGCAGCGCCTGTCTTACACCACACTCAGTGACCTGGCGCTGGCGCTTCTCGACGGCACTGTGTTCGAGATCGTGCAAGGACTGCTGGAGATCCAGCACCTCACCGAGAAGAGCCTGTACAACCAGCGCCTGCGGCTGCAGAACGAGCACAGAGGTGCGCGGAGGCGGTGGGACGGCGGCGCACGCTGCTCCCAGGGCTCAACCCTTGTTCTCTGTGCGGTCAGGCCCTTCCCTAGGCGCCCCTCGCAAGAGAACCCTCAAATGGACCAGATCAAGGGTGCACCGTCTACGATAGAGCTTTCTTGGTAACCAGTGAGTCGAGCACTGCCCTCTCCTTAGCGTGACATCCAGATACCCCTGCTGAGGCTTCCCTGTACCCCACTGTCTGCTGGGCAGGACGGCCCGAGGGCTTTGTGCTTAGTCCGCCCACGGGCACACCCTCGTGGAGGCTGTTGAGCACTGATACCCCGCATGGATGAATGACTTGCTGCTCTATAGCACCTTTTAGGGTCAGCTCCCTCTGGGCAGCGCAGACACCACACCAGCTGAGCTGGGGATTCCTGAGCACTTTTCCTTGTAGCATTTTCTGCAGCCCTGAAGGCTTCTCTTTAGGACTTGGTCCCTCCCATGTATCCCCACTGAGAGAGAGGGGTTGGGCGCCCCTTCCTGTAATGTGTACTAGGCAGTTACCTCTGCACTACCACCAGATTTCCACCTTGCTATTTTATTTTCTACCAGCTTTTGTTGTTGTTTTGTTTTGTTTGTGTACCACTGAACTATAATTTAATTTTGATCTTCCTGCCTCAGCCTCCTGAGTAGCTGGGATTATGGGCCTTTGCTACTATGCCCATTTTCTCCCAACTTTGTCTTGTAAATTCAAACGTTCAGAAAAGCTGAAAGACCATCCTGATGCTGTCCACTTACATTCAATAATATTTGGCTGTAGTTTTTATATATGATGCTATAGCACTTCAGCAGGACTCTTCACCAGGAGTCCTCAGTATCCTTCGGAACCAAAATTTCAGCCGAACACTGTTGACATTTGGAGCCGAATAAGTGTTTATGGTGAGAGATTGTCCTGGGCATCACAGGAAGACATTGGCATCCTCCTCTTGGCATGACAACCAAACCCATCTCCAGACAACCCTGCAGGTCAGCCTTGGCCAGGGATTGAGAACCAGTGCCCTGGGACAAGAACACTATTACACAACCACAGTGAACTTTTCCAGACTGTTGTGGTCACATTACTTAATGTGTTTCAAATTGTCACTTTATAATTAGGGGTCCAGGCCAGGTTCATGCACTGCAACTGATTATTTTGGTGTTTGCTTGTGGAACCATTCCTAACATTTACAATGGCATTGACTTCGCAGAGTTCAGTACATTCTACTTGTAGAATGTGCCTGCTCTGCATCTATCAGATTACTTCCTCATGCTGTCATTTAACATTTGTCTTGACGCTGTTTCCTGTAAACTGGACAGGAAACAAGGCCTTCAGATGCAGGGTAACTGTGGCAAAAATTTCTTCTAGCAATGCAAGTTCCCTCCCTCACAAGGGCAGGTGATGTCCATATGCCACAAGGTTAATGTTTTTCTATTGGGATGAATGTTGGATTTTATAAAATTCTTTTTCTGTGTCTGTGGAGATGATGTCATTTTTCTGTTACTATGGTGAGTTACATTGACTTGTGAATTCCTGGGGTGAATTGCATCCTGGAGATAAATCTCAGTTATGATGTATTATCCTATTTATATATGTTGGATTTGATTTACTAAAATCATGTTAAGAATCTTTGCCTCTATGTTCATGGCAGACATTGGTGTGTAGTTTTCTTGTAATATTTTTGTTTAGTTCAGGTATAAGGATAATGCTGGTCTCATAGGACATGTTGAGAAGTGTTTTCAGTTTCTAGACGTTCATACAGTTAGTATTACTTCTTCCCTCAGTGTTTAGGCAATTGTCTTTTTTAGACATTTTGAGGTAGAATAGGCATATAGTCCACAAATCTGAAGTACACAACTCTTTCTTCTTCAAGTCCAAACTTCTGTGTTTCACCCAGGGTGACTTTCAGGCTTCCTCTGATGTGTCATCAGTCTTCCAGCACTTGCTTTCTGGTTCAGGAAGGTGTTCAGGCTCATCTTGTGCTTTCCATGCATCAGTCCTGGAATAGGCCATTTCTCCAGAGCCCTTTTAGCAGGGCAATGTTTGGTAACTCTGGACCCTTTGCTAATTGGCCCAGAAAGCTTGGGCCAGGCTCTGCACAGCTGGCAGTGGCTGGGCCTGCTGGCTTTTCGGCTTCCCTTTTCTTGATTTAGCAGGGAGTGACTGACTTCCTTTACTTTTCCTTGGTCATTTACTAAGACCAAGGCCCTTCTCAGCAGGCAGCCAGCATGCCTTTCTCCTTAACTTTTGGTTGCTTATCCACTGGAACCTGGGACTTGACCTGAGACTTGTAGCAGTGTTTGATAAATGGAGTGAATAAGGAAATTCTCTGCATTTGTCTCGCCTGGCATCCTGTTTCTGCCTAGGAAGTCTGTAACTAGTTAACTAGGAAGTGTCTTTCCTGCCCTTGTGTTTATGGAGCTGCCTTGACATGGCTCTTGGTTTCACACACATTTAATGTGATAAATGCCATCATCAAGGGGGCCAGGCTAACTGCTGTGGAGCTTCAAGCACCCTCTGAGAAGAGCTGTCATGTGAGGTCTTCTAGGAATAGTGTTGATTTTGAGTTTTCTTATGGCACACTATCAACCCCTCCCTCCTGGGGCAAAATAGCCATTTGATGCTTAAACCAGTAAGGTTTAGGGCACCAGCTGTGCAGTGTTGCATATTGTTTTGTGATGGTTGTTTTTTTCTTCTTCCTGTGCTCACACCTGGCTACAGGGGCAGGCACTTAAGGGTGAGGTATGCCTTGGGCCCCTCCTTACTCTCCTTTCCCCAGTGCCTGCTGTTGCTGATGGCTCTTTGCTCTTCTCTGGTTCTCTCCCTTCCCAGTGCTCAGGCAGGCGCTGCGGCAGAAGCACCTGGAGGCCCAGCAGGCCTGCCGGCCCCACAACCTGCCTGTGCTCCAGGCCGCTCAGCAGCGTGAGCTGGAGGTAGGGGCCGGGGGTGAGATGGCTGGACCTGGCTCCTCCTATGGGTACCACCTGGCTCTGCCGAGGGGCCTCAAGATGGCTCAAGAACCTGTGACTAGCCAGGTGTGGTGGCGCAGGCCTGTAATTCCAGCACATGGGAGGCTGAGGCAGGAGGATTGCTACAAGTTCCAGGCCAGCCCAGGCTACATAGTGAGTTCAAGGCCAGCCTGAACTACATAGTGAGACCCTGTCTCAAAAAATGAAACAACCCACTGGGGATTTAGCTCAGTGGTGCCGCCGCCTGCCTCGCAAGCACAAGGTCCTGAGTTCGATCCCTGCTACCAAAAATACCCCAAAAGAACCCATGACTGCTCTGGGCTTTAGCCTAGTAGGGTGCTGGAGTCCAACCACATAGCTTCTCCCAGTGGGGACTGGGGTGTGCGAGGGCTGGGTGGAGAGTAAAGGCCCACTGGTGATCCCTCATTCTCAAAATAGCTCCTTGAAGGCTGGGGTGTGGACAGAGCAGGTGCTGAGTTGGGGCCACCACATGCCTCAGGCATGCAAGCACACCAGTGGAGTGACAGGGCCAGCAAGAAAGGGGTCTGTGCTCCTAGGGAGCTTTCAGTGAACTGGAGACCCACATGTAATCAAGCTGTGTGTGGGTGTGCTCTGTGTCAGGTCCCAAGGCAGCCCCCAGCTGGCCCTTTTGGGGAAGGATCTTGGAGTTCCTCTGCACAGTTCGCTGATGCAGAAAAGGGAAAGGCCTGGGTATGGCAAGGATACCCATAGTTCTGGAGCCAGTACCACTGGGCATGGACAAGGAAGTGGCAGGCCAGAGGGTATGTCTGAGAGATAGATGGGTGAGGGCTGAGCCTGGAAGCCACCCTCATTCCCTGCCCATGGCAGGCAGTGGAGCATCGGATCCGGGAGGAACAGCAGGCGATGGACCGGAAGATTGTCCTGGAGCTGGACCGGAAAGTGGCTGACCAGCAGAGCACACTCGAGAAGGCAGGGGTAGCTGGCTTCTATGTGACCACCAACCCACAGGTCAGCACCTGGGCCTGCCTTGCCCACAGCTCATGTGTCAACTGGTCCCTGAAGGCCCAAGGTCAGTGATTAACAAAGATGCAAGGGAGGTTCCAGGAAAGGTATGCAGGCCCATCCTACTGCCCACAGGAAGGTAGGCCACCTTCCCCAGGCCTGCTGGGCCCTGCAGGGCCCTCTGCTCCACTCCTGCATGCTAATCTGAGTGCATCATCTGGGGAGACTGCTGGCCCTCCTAGGGTCAGAGGCCCAGACTCTCCCCCTTTTGGCCAGCCTCCAACTGGGAAGTCAGCCCCATCCCCCCATGCCCACTAGGCTAGGGCAGAAAGGTACCAGGTGTCCTGGCCATCATGTGTCCCCTCTGCATCCCAGGAGCTGACACTACAGATGAACCTGCTGGAACTCATCCGGAAGCTGCAGCAGAGAGGCTGCCAGTCTGGGAAGGCAGCCCTGTGACCAGGTAGGGTCCCTGCTGGCCACCTCTGCCAAGTGTGATTAGGAAATGCAGCCGCGTCCACTGTTACCAGAAAGCGGGACAGAATTTCTCTTCCTGATGTTTGGCCACTGACTCAGCTGCCACCAGACATTGTCCTTCTGCAGAGAGGCCTGGTGACCCTGACTCTGTCACCCACCTCTGTCTGGATTTTTTGGTCCAAGCACTGAGATAATGTCATAAAAAGAAGAGGGGCCCAGCCTGTGCACTGTCTGCCCCAGGGTCAGGTGCAAATGGGGCTACTGGTTCTAGCACCTTCCCACTAGGTGGGCACATCCCAACCTCTCTATAGGTCCCTGGCTTTGTGCTTACTTTTGTTTTGGCCCCTCCTTGGCAGCTGCAGCCCCCAAGTAGAAGGGGCTCTGAGGCCCAGGCCCTGTGTGACTCAAAGAAATAAAAATACCTACACATAGCTTATGTGTCTGTGATTTCTGCCACAACCAGAGCTCATGTAGAGCCCTTTCCCAGCAGGTCTGTGACCCTGCTGGAGCCAGCAGACAGCAGCCCTTTCCTGATGCAGCACTATGTTGTGGCAGAGGCCTCATCGAAGGCTCCCTTCCTCCTGAGCTGCCCAACCCCACCACCTCTTCCCTGAAACAGGGACTGCTCACCCCCTAGCTCTCCCTGATCCAGCCCTGGTCCCCAGGTACTATCATTGCTATGTCTCCACAGGTCTTCCCCACCAAGTTCCAGGGCACAAGGACCATACCCAGACTACTCCATGGGATGGAGAACATGGGTGGAGAGGCACATGCACAGGGGTAGGGGTATGAAAGGAAATACCTGCCACAGGCCTGGTCAGTGGCCTTTCAGGGCAGCAGGAACCTGGGGAGGGGAGTGGGGAGTAGGGTAAAGGACCTGGAGTGACAGAAGAAAGAGGAAGCCCCGGCCCGTCTGTGTACTGTCTGCACTGGTCAGAGCCCTTGGGCCCACTGGTTTCTGGGCTATGGACTCAAGGGTGGCCTAGTCTGCACTGCAGCCAGGCAGAAGGGTTGTCCGCCCATCCCAGCCAGTCTGGACTCCTGGCCTGAAGGTGAGACTTCTCCATCCTAGCCATTCCCTCAGTTGATTTCACATGATGGCATGTGGTAGAGTTGAGGGCGCTCATCTTCAGAATGGTGATTTATTGACCAGGCAGCTTTCCAGCTGAACCACCACCCTCCATGAGGCTTGGGTGTGTGGCAGGTGATTCTTCAGGCCAGCACCAGAGATGGCCCCTTGCTTCTGACAGTTCTTAGTGGCCTGTGTGCCTACATTCTGGAGAGGGCAGGACTGGGGTTGGGAGACTAAGGGCAGGAAATCCTGCCACCAGTGGCTCTCAAGTTTTGGGGGTAAAACAGGTGAATTCTGTGAGGTTGGGGTTGGACTACAGCTGTGATGGTGTGGGTGGCACCCAGATCCTTTCCCTACCCTGCAACCCAGGGAGGTCACAGACTAAGTATGTGGCTGTGGTGGGAGAACATGGCTAGGCTGGGTAGTGAAGGAGGCTGCCAGTGCGGATCCGCCGCCTCAGCTCCTGCCATAGCAGCTGCCGCTCACGCTGGGTGCCCTTCGTGACACTGCTATTCTCCAGGGCTCGGCGGCACAGGTAGGGCAGCACCTCCATCACCGGGCCATAAGGCATGTACTTGTACACGGGGAAGCCTGCCTGGCCTACAAACACAGCAGATGCAACTCTAGGTCCCAGCCCCCTCAGTGAGACCCTCACCTGCCCCACCCAGGGAAGCTGGGCTCACCCAGTGGGAAGCTGATTTGGTCACACATGCCCAGCAGCTGTCCGAAGTACACCTGGCGGTCAGAGGGATGCAGGCCCAGCTCCTCCATCCTGTAAGCAAGTGAGGCCAGGCAGGTGAGGGCCTGGATTTAAGACACTGTCCCGAGAGTAGTGCAGCGCCCCTGTCCTACCTCTGAGTACCTCCTACTTCCCCCAGACCTCAACCCGACCCGTACACTGCATCCTCTCCTCAGGCCAGGGCTGTGGGCTTTGCCCTGCCCCCGCAGTCTCTTCCCAGGAGAACTTGCCTGGGCTGCCCTGCTGCTCCCAGGGAAAGACTGCAGGGTAGGCCTTAGCCCGTGGCCAGCACAGTTCCTCCCCTTCCTCCCTTCCCTTCCTCCCTCCACTCTGGCTCTCCTGTACCTTCTCCACCTGCTTCCTCACCCTGCAGGGCCTGCCCCTGGCTCAAGCAAGCTCCTGGGCCCTCATGCATCACTGGGATTTTGCTTTGGTGACTGATTTGCTGGCAACCCCGCCCTTGTCCTCCCCTTGCTGAGTGCCCTGTCTGTACAGCTGCTGTGTCTCATATGCAGCCACCAGCAGGCTGAGTCCTTAGAAGGTAGCTGGTCTGAATCAAGATGTGTCTGGTCAAATATATAGTCTGCTTAAAAAACACACACACATTTCAGGAACAGTATGATGTTTTTTCAGTAGATGGTATTACCCTCGTATGATGGGGGACCCTAGAGTATGTTATGTATCACAGAAAACCCACTACACTGCCAGTCCTTAGAGAAGAAATTGAAAATGCATGTGCAGCAATATCAGTGACCAAGGCTGCCCAAGCAGCAGTTCCCTGTACTAATAAATATCTGGAAGCTTATGGCCACCACTTTGAGCACCTCTTGTAATTGAAGAGGCCAAAGATAACTTGTATTAATCTCATGGTATCTCAACAAATTTAGTATTAAAGTATTTATACAAGTTTTTCTTTTCCTAAAGTGCGTATTTTTTTTTTCCAGACTGTATATATACTAGATGTAGACGTTGGAGACTTAGTAGAAAAAAAGAATGGAAAATTACCTTGTATATGTGTGTGTTGGGGGGTACAGGCACTGAACCCAGGGCCTTGTGCATGCTGAGCTACATTCCCAGCCCTATAATATTAAAATTAATTTCATCTTTTTAAAACTTGGCTATTGGAGGATTCTGACTTACAGCTGTGACTCATATATTTCTCTTAGCACTGCTCAGATGTCAGGGTGGTGACCCCCAACTGTTCAGTCTCCAGTTTTCATACCACCCCTTGTAGGGTGTTACCGACCTTCAGTGTTTAAAGTATCTATGTTGGTGGTTCCCACATGTTCATCTCTAGCTTCCTATAATCTAGGCTTTGTGTGTCTGCCACTGCACTCTGGAGCTCTCCAGCCTCAGTGCACAGTCAGCCTGGGTTTCCTCATACCCTGCCCAAGGCTGCTGGCAGGCCTGTGGCCCCCGCCCTGCCCCTGGCTCCCCAGAACACCCAGAAACTCGGCAGGAGAGCATCCCCTCCTTCCCCACTTCGCTCCAGTGTCAAGATCTTGGGCAGCAGTGGGCTATGTGCAAACAAGTCCACTCCCCTGAAGACCCCTCCCCTGCCTCTGCCACATGATTACGAACAGAGTGCAAGAGGGTGCCCCGCGGTTTCAGGCTGTGAAAAAGCACCATCTTGAACACAGGTAGAGTAGTGACGGCACTCAGTGACTGTAGAATCGTGGGGCACTGTCCAAGCAGCACTGGAAAATGCCCTTATCCCCTGCCTTGCCTTGCACCTCCACTGCACCTCCAGGAAACCCCACCTGGTGTCCAAGCATGGGCCTGAGGCTACTGCTGTGGAGGGGGCCCCAGCCTGGCTGTTGGGAGAGTCGGGGCCAGCAAGGCTGCTGCCCAGGGCCCAAACTCCAGGAAGGGAGGGACCAGGATGAGGAGGAAACAACAGCAGGTGCTGTTGTATCTACAGTGTGAGACAGAACCGTGATGAAAGTACTGGGATGTTTAGGAATCTACCTCACCTTATTTCTGTATTTGACTTACTAGAATTCTACCAGAGTTGTGTTCCATGGGACAAGCATTTAAAGAAAAAACAGACTACATTAAATTCCAAATTCAGTTGAAACATTAACAGAAACTGTTTATGATGAGGTGGTTTATAACTGTTTTTATAAACACTGAAGAGGCCTCCTGAGGAGGACTAAGATTTAGCACCATGCCTGAACATTTCAATGAGCTATTTAAATCACTTAACAAAATTTATTTTTTTTAATTTGGGACTAGTAAATTGGGTATTAATTTTTTAAATGAAAGTAACTGCAAATAGCCTTCTTGCTGCTATAGGGCCATATGAAGAAAGCCAGCAAGGCCTGGGGTCTGTGACACATTAAAGACTCTGTGCCAGCTCTTTCCATGGGGGTTACCTCTCAGAACGCCCAGCAGCACCTGGTGGGCCACTGTGTGCTCCCTGAGCCCTGGGCCACTACCAGCTGTCCCCAGTCACAGAGAACCCCATAGCTCAGGGCATGTAGCACCTACCTTCGTAGTGTGAAGCACACTGTGTCCTCATTGTGAGAAGCCACCATGACCTTGGCCTTTGAGTTGTGCTTCAGTTCCTCCAGAACATAGTTGAGGCACCTGGGGAGAGCACCACCTGAGCCTGGCCCTGCCCACTGCTGCTTCCCCTCAGGGCTGTCCTGGAGCCATCAAGTGAGCTGGCCCCTCCCAAGGGTGCCCCCAGCATCAGGGGGAATGAACAGCACCTGGCTCGTTCAGTGCCTTGTGAAGAAGGATCAGAACCATGACAAGGTGAGACCAGACAGTTCACAGAGCACTAGCAGGGACACACTGTCCCCACATCAAGTGCTGTCACTCCACAGGGCCTGGGGGCGGGGGGGCGGGTTGCCTGGACCTGCCATCTTGTCTCTGGGAACAGACTCCATAGTGCCCTCCTGGCCCTTCAAGGAAATGAAAAGAAGTGGGTCCCTGAAGGTCTGGAGGGTGGATGTCTATGTACCAGGGAGACTGTCCATAGTACCACTGTCCTTTAGTAAGGACAGCTGCCAGGCTGACAGTGTACCTTCCCTCTGACCCAGGAGTCCCACTTCTAAGGACGTGTGCAATGGCTGTGTCTTTAGGCACAGAACCTTTGATAGCACTTGTGTACAGCAAATAAGGACAAGATATTTCATGAATCCTTGTTGCAATAACCAGACTTGATCACAGAACCCAGATACACAACCTGGGCGCCCCCTGCTGGCTGACAACACTGCAATGCTCTACGCTGATACAGGAGGATCCAGATTGAGCATTAAGTGAAAAAAAGCAAGGGGCAAAAGGCAGATTGCACAATGTATTGTATGAATGGGGCAGACGTGTGGCAGGACACAGATGTGCACAGTGGCTTCTACATGTGGGTGTGGCCAGGAGGAGAGCTGGAGCCACCAACAAGACATTCGGGGTCCCCTTCAGTTTGCAGCAAGCACACAGTCTCAGAAAAGCAGCACAGAATTGAGCTGCTTGTGCGTAACACAAAGATCCCCAAGATGATCCCCAAGCAAAAACAGCAGAGGCACCACCACTGGCAATCTGCTACTGTGTGAACAGCAAAGCAAATGGGTGCAGCCATCTCCCAGGGCTTCTCATCTAGGTGGCACCAGGAGCCAGCTGGGTAATTGAGGCCAATTTTGGTTTATTCAGTAGACTTTTCTATATTTAAAGAAGAAAAACCTTAATGTTTTTGTGAAAGTGATGCAAAAGCAGAGGGAATGTAACTTACACCCTCAGGATACGTACAAGTGTCTACTCCTGCTGGAGGCTGCTGGCCTTGAATAGGGTCAACATTAAGCACATGTGGAGGCCTTAACCCCCCACCCTGCCTCAGGAAGCACAAGGGTGCAGCAGGGCTGGCTCACCTGTAGTACATGGTGTTGGTGGCCTCATAAGTGGGGTTGATGGGGTCCTCATAGCCAATCTCCGAGGCACGGGCATGCTCCTGGGCCATGTATGCACCACGCACCAGCTTGGCCCCAAAGCACCAGCCTTCCCGGCGAGCCAGCTCCACATCCAGGGTCACATTGTCATAGGCATCCTGTGGGGCCAAGGACAAGTCATAGGAAACCCAGCTGATGGCCAGGATAGGGACTTTGTATGCTCAGGTGCTCCTGAGTATGTCAGCTTGGGGCACTGGGCCAGGTGGCAGCTGCCTGAAGAAGGTCCCACTCAGAAGATGTGGGAGACAGGATGGGCCTCTGAGCTCTGTCCCCAGTGAGGGGTGACAGTGGTGCCATCTGCAGCCTCCGTGTGGCCTGGGGACAGCCCTGTGGGGGTCAGCCCAGGTGCTAGGCATCACTGTGTACTCTAGGGTCTCCCTAGTTGGCTAGGAGCAGAGTGCATGCCAGGGACACCTACCTGGACTCCTCCCCAAACTACCCATGTCCTCTGAGTGCCTGGATTGTCCCATGAGCTCTGGATCTGTACAGGTGCCCAGCAGCTTAGCATCCTCAGGCTGAAGGCTACCTTAAAGCACCTCTAGGTTTCTCCAGTGCTGTACATGCAAAATTCTGGGCAAGTCTTTTTCTAGCCAGGAGCCCAAAGCTTTCATCATACTTTTTTGTTTTGTTTTTTGGTACCGGGGATCAAACTCAGGACCTTACACTTTCGAGGCAGGCGGCGGCACAACTGAGCTAAAACCCCAGCCCCAGCTTTCATCAGACTCTTAAGAGGATCCTGGGCTAAAACTGAGCAGAAAAATGTCCATCCATGAAGCCTTCAAAATTTGGGGTTTAAAGCATATCAGGTGGGTCTTTGTCTTTCTCACACCCTCAGTTTTGTCCGGGTCCCAAAGCCCAGAACAGGGGCTGGCAACAGGGTTTCTGAAGGTCCTAACTTTCTACTCTGAGGCAGACACTCCAGCTGTGGGCTCCCCGCAGGCCCAAGCATGGCTGCTGGGTAGCAGCCTTTTTTTCTGGGCACTCCTGGCCAGCCCAGGATGAGCTCTGCTGCAGAGGACCCCATCAGCTCCTCAGGGACAATGCCTGCTTCCTCCTCTGTCCTGCAGGCCCCAGCCTTTGCTCAGAGCAGGGCCAGGCAAATGCTGTAGGCTCAGAAGAAGAGAACCTCTCCTGCAGGTTAGCTGGTCATGCTGCACATCAGAGGGGCGAGGCAGGTAGGAATGCAGCTGGTACCTTGAGGTAGCACTGATATGTGTTGAAAATGAGTGGCTTCTCCACACTGAACTTGCGCTGCATTTCCAGTGTCAGGTGGCTGATGGCTGGCTGGAAGTAGGACTGCTCAGCATCTATCATCAGCCACACACCCACATCCATGGCTTTCTGAAAGGTGCAGGGGGCAAGAGAATATAGCTCAAGCGTGACAGATGCCTTCCCTTGGCTCAAGTCCCAGGGTCTTTGAAGCCCCAGCCCAGACCCCACATGGGGTAGCTCACACCTTGGCCAGCACATCCATCCTCTGTAGCATCCGTGTCATCTGCAGCTCTTCCTCCTCAGTAAACCGTGACAGCAGCGGCTCCAGCTGTCCTGTCTGAGACCCAGGTCACATCTCTCAGCAGTGCTACCCTCTTCCCCCTCACAGGAGGCAGAAGGGCCAGCTGGGCCTGCCAGGGAGGCCGGCCCTCCCTGCTTCTCCCCTGTACATATGAAGGTCAGTACTTCACCTTAGGCCAGTAGACACAGTGACAACACCCTGGACTCATGGCAGCCATTCTGCTGTCATACACCTGGGCCTGGCAGCACCAGGAGGGTGCTCAGTACCTGTGCCAGCCAGCTGCACCCCAGGGGATTTGCTTCCATAGGTCCTCAAAGGGTCCTACAGCTGGAGGACTCCCATCACCCCCGAACAAGAAAGAGGAAGTGAACCTTGACCACCCAATCAACTGGAAAGGCTGAGCTGGCAACAGGGAGAGGGCTCTAGAGGAAAATCTGTGGCTACAGGCAGACAGGACATCCAGGGAAATAGACTAACTGGCAGCAAGGAACTAAGAGTGGCCCTCAAGGAGTCAGGCAGTTAAGTGGTGGGCTGGTGACCAGAGGCAGCAGGACCTTCCAAGTGGCCTTCACTCCCCTGCTAGGGTGCTCCTGGGGTGCCAGAGAACATGCCCCACAGATTTACCCACTAGATACAAACACCACTTTATTCCTGGCCATGTGTCAGTGGCTTTGGAGTAGAGCTACACTCAATATGCCACTTCCAAGGCTCTAGGGCAGTGGCTCAAAGCTTAGAGCTAGGCCTTCAGTTGGCTGGGGCTGGAAGTGTGGAAGGAGCATTGCTAGACCCCAATGGTCTCTGTTCCTCTCTCAAACCCCAGCACAGGTGGGGTCAAGCAGTTTCATCCTCTCCTCTAACATTGGTTGCCCTGGTAATGTGGCAGAAGTAAAGCCATGTGACTTCTGAGGCTAAGCTGGAAAAGACAGCATGGCTTCTGCCCGGCCCTCATCTCAGGGCCTCATCTCAGAGGGTCCTTGGAGGCCGCCTACCATGCTGGGAGGAAGCCCCGTTGAGAGGCAGCATCCACCTCCAGACCTCCATGCTGATGTGGCCATGCACCCTCTGAGTCCTACAGCCATGAGAGGGAATAAAATGCTGCCATTTCTGGCCACAAAGGTTTGGGGTGACCTAACGCACAAAGTTAGATGACTTGGGAGAGACCTCTCCAAACATCCTCTCTAGGTAGTATCTTTTTTTTTGGTAGTGGGGATTGAACTCGGGACCTTGTGCTTGCAAGGCAGGCGGTGAAACCACTGAGCTAAATCCCCGGACCTCTAGGTAGTATCTTAAGGCTCCTCGTGGGTCTTCGTCCCACTGAATACTCTGTTGATTTGTCTTCTTCCCCATGGGGCAGAGGAAGGCAGTCTCAGTCACACTGTGTCCCCGGGATGGGCAGCAGGAGACACATATGGTGAGGTGAATTCTCTTCTTGGCTGCATGTTATCTGGGCTGGCCTCAGGAAGGGGAGCATTACCTGCATGTTGGGGACCATCAGGTGCCTAGAGAGCCGGGTCCTGCTGTTGATGAGGCTGTTCCAGTCCAGCAGGTCCACAGTGCTGAGGGAGAGGGTGCATCAGCAGAGGAAGTGCACACAGCTTCTCAGTCCAGTCACACAGCTTTACCCACGACACTAGGGTCATTTGTGGGTCCCAGGAACAAACCAGCCCATACCCCCCAAAAAGCACCCCCAAACCCAGCCACCACAAACCCCACCCCTATTTGGTTTTGAAATACAAAACATAAGTACTGTTCTCCACTTAAAAAATTAAAACCCAAACATGCACATTCCTGCATTGGAATGGTGGCTATAGAAACACAAAGTGTACACTGGGAATGCCAAGGCCAAGTCAGGCTCAGAGCTAAAGGTAGGAAACAGGCAGCAGGCAGACAAGATGCATGGCGACCTAAGTCCTAGTCCCTGAGGGTAGGGTACAGGGCTCAAGGAGGGCTGGGTGACACTCACTCTGGGACCCAGACAGTTCTGTAGAAAGCCCTGTGTCCACACTGTCCAGCTGCAGCCCCAGGACTCCCAGCTCCCCGTCAACTCCTGCTCAGTATGTCTCAGGGGAGTGTTCCCTTCAGTGCTGTCACCCTAGAGGTCCACCCTCTTAGAAAAGTGACCAGAACTGGGAGAAGCTGCTGGGGCTTAGCTGGAACCATGGCCACACCAAGGGAGATGACACCGCTTCTCTCCCGGGGCAGTTCTTACCCAGACACTCCCAGGGTCTCTGGTGTGAACCAGTCTTCTATCTCAGCCCTGGATGCAATGCCCATCTTCACAATACTTTCCTTGAGAAGAAGGCAGAGTCAGTGCTGATGTCTCTCAGCCTTGCCCACTAACATCTCAACACACCCCTCACTGCTCTGTGGTGCCATCTGACAGGGTCAAGTCTACTCCCTCCTAGTGACTTTCTTACCCCTGTGGCTCCCCAACCCTCCTACCAGCACGTCCGGAGTCCTTCCTGTGACAGTCCTCCTTTTCCTCCCTCCCCCTCCCTAGCTGACCCCAGCAGCACAAATCCTGGATTGGACTCTTCCCCAGCCCCATGGTTCCCACCCCTCACCCTCCGAGGAAGGGGAAGAGCTGCCCAACCTGCAGCGCTGCCACTTCTAGCTTCATATCCATGGCAGGACGCCCAGCCTGCCCTTGCTCTGCAGCCATTTGGTGAAAGAACCGTCTCCACTTGGTCAGCACATCTGAGAGCCGCAGCTGTAAAAGCAGGCCTGAGCTACCCCATCTGCGGCACATACCTGGCTCCCCAGTCCCATGTGCCCTCTGGGGCTGAGAACAGGGCTATAGCTACACCCTATCCCACCCTGTAGCCCCAGCTCACCACCTCAAAGTTATGGCCATGTCTGCTGGCATTTAATGCCCACAGCATTCCCGAGGTCTTGGAAAGTCTCTGCAGATAGAAGTTTCCAGCACTTACCAGAAACTGGGGTCTCCCCAGTGCAGTAAGCTTAATGGCTGAGAAGCCATCATTGCTGGCTCCACCTGTCAGAAGCCAAAGGAAGAGCTATGAGGGTTCCTGAAAAGACAGATGCCAGCATGGGGGAGGGAAGACCAGGAGTCTATGCTGGCTCAGTCTTGTAGCTGAGTCTCTAGCCATGGTGCTATCCTGACCCTCAAACACCCCTGCATACCTCAGATGCCACCACAGAGGTGGGAAAGGTGATTCAGTAAAGTGCACATGTGCCACATAGTACAGGAAGGCAGCAGGCAAAGAAGCTAGGGAGGCTACTTGCTGCCATGGGCTTCCCAGCACTTCCTGCCTCAGTCAGTTTCCTCCTCTATGCCATCAACAGGCTATCCATCCATGGGTCACAGGACACAGAAATACCAAGTGGAGCAGAAGCTGGACCACAGAGGGTGCTCATTTTTACTTCTGCTTGCCATCACTGCCCAGGCAAGGGACAGGTGGAGCACTGGCCTGACTGCTGGGGACCCCCAACCCAACAGATGGTGCTTCCCAGCATCACTGTCTCTGATCTGAAAATGTTCAGAAGGCACAGGACCACTGGCACTCACTGACAGCAGGGAACTGGGTGGCTGGGGACTGTGCTGGCCCTCAGGATCCATGACTCCATGGCTCAAATTGCCTCCCCTGCCCTCCATAACCCGAAAGGCTATACCAGGGAGAGGTTTCCTGTCATAGAGGATGGGCTCCCCAAGTCTAGGGGTGGCTCAGTCTACTGACACTGACTACCTCTAGAGCTCCATGACTGGGCACCACACCCCAAGGGGCAAGAGTGTGGGACAGGGCAGCAAGGGTCTGCACATGGCACAAGTGCAGTGTGAGCTAGGATCAGCCCTCACTCTGGTCCCCACATTCTTCACCAACCTGAATCTCAGGGACCACCTGTCCAGGGACCTTCCCAGGCTGACGCCTGGCAGGAATGCAGCCAACATGGAGGGCTCTACCTGAGGCTTCGATGCAGCGCAGGAAGTTCTCCATGTAGCTGTCACACTTGGCTTCATTGGCATAAAAGTACGTGTGGGCACTGACAACACCATCCCTACGGTCTCCAAAGGCATGGTGGGCTTGGTAATGCTTTTCCCTCTTATCGGTGCCTGGAAAGGTGGACACATGGCCTAAGCACATACACATGCTCCAATACCCCACTTCGGCACACACAAGCTGAGTCCCAGGACCACACCACCCTCAGCACAGGCTCCATCTGGACTCCTGGGCTCTGCATGCCATAGCTCCCTCACTCCCCTCATCTCAGTCAACCATGTGCCCCTTCCTTGCTGGTCCCCCATTTGGAGTGCATGTGCCTCTGGTTCACCCTCAGCATGAGGCAAACCAGACCAAGAAGGCCAAGGCTCCAGAACAAAGGCTGAAGCCCAAGGGAACTGAGTCTACTGAGAGGCCTGTAAGAATAAGTAGGGCCAGGGCTGGGGATTTAGCTCAGTGGTTTCACTGCCTGCTGCACAAGTGCAAGGACTCGAGTTTGATCCCCAGTACCAAAAAAAAAAAAAAAAAAACAAGAATAAGTAGGGCCCATTCCTTGCCAGGGTGCTTTCAGGTGTCTGAGGGCACACAGAGCCAGACCAAGAGTGCTGGGCACAGGGAGGAGCATGGGGCACTGTCCTCCTCCCCAGGGAATGCTTGGGCCAAGAACCAAGGTGTCTCCTGGGTTACTAAGGTACACATGGGTGTGGGACAGCATCTGCCTTACTCACCACTGCTATCCCTCTCGGCTGCAGAGGCGCAAGACCTGCAGGGAAGAGGAAGAGGCAAAGATCAGGGTCACATACCTGGGCTGCAGGTGATAAGAAGGAGAGAGAGGGGGAGAGGGGGAGAGAGAGAGAGAGAGAGAGAGAGAGAGAGAGAGAGAGAGAGAGAGAGGGAGAGAAAGGGGAAGATGAGGCTGAGTCGTGGACCCTCCCATGAACATGACAGGGCTGGCCCCAAGACACAGCCCAACTGGGAGTTAGCCTGGGCAGGCCCAGCCCCACCTCAGGCTTTGGGCATAACCACCTGGGCCAGAGAAGGGCAGCAGCTCTGGGGCCCTGGAGCCCCATGTCCTCAAGAACCTCCAATTTCTTGTGGGTGGAGCCCCTCCCTATTGGCAAAGAGTAATGAAAACTATCTTCCTGGATTTCCAGAACAGCCTGGGGCATTCGGCTCCTTCTTGAAAGAAGCAAGTGAGGAGGGTACTGCTTCTTCCAAGGAAAGGCGGGAACACAGAGCCACACATGGTCAAGAAGAATGCAAGCCAGAAACCACCCTGCACACAAAGTTCCCCAAATCCAGCAGTGAGGCTCCCTTCCTCTGACCTCCCTCAACCTGTCAAGTCTCCAGGCTCCTTAGGACCACAGCCCTAGGCTGAGCTCTGGGCTCCAGCCTCCATCCACTCCCTCAACTGTCACTGTCTGGCCTGTCCCTACCCCATGGCCACTGGTCCCTCCCTCCTCCATTGTACCCGCTCCTGATACCATTCTTCCCACCAATGCCAGGATCCCTGCCAGAACCATAGCAAATGCCATCCTCCTCCTCAGTTCCAAGGCTGTGCCATGTGGGACAGCACATGGTTAGTTGTTATGAAGGAAGGGGAAATTCACCCTGGCCCTACCCTGTTGGACCCAATCTGGCTTTGTCTATCATCAGCCTTTGCATTTAAAGCTGTATTAAATCAGCTGCCTCAGAGAGACTGAGCTCAGCCTTGTGACTAGCAGTATCGGGGCTAACCCGTGACCCACAGGAAAGAACAGCAGTTTCTTCCTCACCATCCTTTGGGGCAAAGGTAGAACCATAAATGCACCTTCACAGGGCTCATGCATCAGGGGGCCTTGCCTGTGGTGGCTTCTGACCTCACTGCTCAGGAAGCAAGTCCTGGGCCACCAAGCCACATGCCAGGAATCCCTCCCCTCAGCCCTGACTCCTCCCCCAGGGTCCTTATCTGGGGACTTTGAGCCAGAATATGCAGATCGGGACCCAGAAGTCATAGTGGGGCTAGGCTCTAAGGCCCTAGGACTCCCCATATGGCATCATAGCTCACAAGGTCACAGCCTGGAAACAGAAGCTGGGTAGGCAGCTACTGCTCCAGCCACCTCATGCTGACAAGATGTAATAACAAAAAAGAAGAGGGATAGATGTCACAATGTTGTGACTCTGTAATGAGTGAGCAGGCTGGCCCTGCACTTGACCTCCTTGCCAGGAACAGGGAGCTCCCTGGTCCCCTCCTAAGGCCCGTGATGTAGATATCAACAAGCCCAGTGGCAGGGACAGCCCCATCCCTTCAAGCAGAGGCCCAAGTACAACCAAAAGTCCTCATGGCAAGGAGGGACAGACTTAGGGCCTCTGAGGCCCAAATAACCCACAATGGGAAAGTTCAGTCCTATAACCATGAAGCCCACAGTCTAGTTAACATGTTTGCTGTGGTTTCACCACCAAACATCACTGCTGGGCCTGGCCCCCATCTTTTCTGTGCTTTCTTGAGTCAGGCCAGGGACTACACCGTGGACTTCACTGAGAATGGTGGCCTCTGCAAGAATACAGCCTATGAGCCTTGTGACAGGAGGATGGGTTAGGAGGAAGATAGGTCTCTGGGCCTCCCGAAATGGATGCTGAAGCAGTTCCCCACACAGGGGTCTGTGGGGCTGGTCACGACTGCCAGGGTACACCTGGAGGGCCCTGCAGCCAATCGGTGTGGATGCTGAGAGGCACCTACATGGCCAGCCCCCCACTATGGCCTGGGCCCCTCTGAAGGTAGAGCTGCCAGCCAAGCTGGGCATACCCTGCCTCTGGCACTGGCCAGTTGTCACTTGTTAGGTCAGGAAAGGACCCCCACTTATGTCAGAGCCTGAGTGGGGTTCCTGCAGGATAAGCAGCCATCAACAGCTGAGCAGCCCAATGGAGGCACAGCCTTTGGAGGTGGGGGGCGGGGCAAGGCAAGGCACACTCACACCCACCTCCAAAGGCTCAGTTGCAGGCCAGGGAGGAGTCAGGCTGCCCTAGGAAAGGAGTCTTTTCCTATCAAAGGTATCCTGAGAAGAACTATCACTGTGAAACCTCAAAATCTTCATCCAGCCTAGACTAATGCTGCACAGCATGTTAGTTATTTATTCACAGTGGCCTCAATAAAAGCTGAAGCCTGGCAGTGAGCCTCACAAGGGTGCTGCCAGTGGAGTATCCCGCCTTCAAAACAGCCAATGGCCAGGCAGGGGCTGGGCTCCCCTGGCCAATCAGCCGTGAGCCAGCATGCTGAGACAAGGCTGGGACATTCCGTTCCATGGCTGGAGGCCTCATGTGACTGCCTTTTCCTGCCCCTTCTCTGCAGCCCTGGTGGGAGGGCTGAGGTGTGTGTTGGGGAATAAGGGGGGCAAAACAAACACTGAGGCCTGACAGGGTCCACAGTGGGCGTGTCCCAAGCTTCAGGTAGGTTGGCACAGCCTCAACCAGGGCTGGGAGCACCCCAAATCCCTGTGAGGGCCTGGCCTGAGGGTTGAAAGCACCAGCACTTTGCCAAAGAAAGGGCTGGTCTTGCTGGGACCTCCTATGAGTCAACCCCTACCCTAGAGGACAACTTCGGCCTGTCCTTCTGTCCACCGATCAGAAGAATCTGTTCCCCATACTCACTTCCCAGGTGGTGGCCTTGCAGCCAGTCAGTGATATGGGAGGAGGAGGCTCTGGCCAGGCCACTACACTGCTCCTGGCTACAATTCCCTCCCTCACTTTAGAGGCCTGTCTGGGCAGTTCCACACCCTCCAGGCAGAGCTACCTGCAGATTAGAAAACTATTTCATGGGGCTGGGGCCAGACAGACTAGGGTGTTGGGACCTACCCAGGCAGTTAGGAATCCCTGGGAAGAGAGACTATAGCAGAGCAGGAAGCCAGAGCAGTCTCCTGCACCAGAGCCAGGAAATGAACATCCAAGTAGTACATATTCTCAGTCCTAGAAGCCACACATTTACACAACTCCAGCCCTGTAGGGCAAAAGCAATTTGAATTTCATATAATTTTTGTATCTCACAAAACAGAATTCTTGTTTTGATTTATTTTTTAAATCATTTTAAAACGCAGCCAGGCATGATGGTGCACGCTGGAAGCTGAAGCAGGAGGACTGCAAGTATGAGCTCAGCCTGGGTAACTTAACAAGACCCTGTCTCAAAAATTAAAAAAACACCTTGGGATGTAACTCGGTGTGAAGTTCCTTAGTTCACCTGCCAGTACCACAAAATAATTTAAATAAACAAATAAAACGAAAAAACCATTCATAGCTTGCAAATTGTACACAACCAGGTGGGGGTCTGGGTAGGGTTGAAGGCCATGGTTTGCAGACTCTTAACCTCCCGTCTCCTCTGGACTCACACACACACACACACACACACACACACACACACACACACACACACACACACACACACACACCCCAAGCTTTCTACAAAAGCCCAGACTGTCATTTTGTACAAAGCAAAAACTCAAGACCTCCAGGCAGATCCTCAGAGGACCCCCAGTAATCAGGCCAATGACTCTCCCAGCCTTGGCCTCCACCTAGCCAAGGCTGAAGCCCAGTAGCGGGACATGGCCCCCAACAGCCCCAGGGCACTTTGGGATCACCAGGAGACTCCTGTGCAGCTCTGGACAGGCAGGCCTTACTCCATCTCCTTGTGCTTCGCCTCCTCGGGGCTCAGATCTTCTTCCACTCCGTAGTCCAAAATGCAGCCAACGCCAAAGGCCCTGTTGTGCTGGATCAGGGGTCGAATGGACTCCTCATCCTCACCAGCCACAAAATGCCCATAGAAAGTCATCTTCATCAGCTTATCGAACAGTCTCTGCCCTACTAGTTTCCTGGCAGTGTGGAGCAGCTGAAAGGCAAAGGTAAGAAGCTGTTTGGGCTCCCATCCACCTTTTCCCCAGGAGCCCTGCTTATACCTCCCTACATTCTTCACTGTAACCAGAGCCTCCATATAGTCTCCAGGGAAGACCACCGGGGGCGGCACAGCAACTGTGAGCCAGTCCTTATCCAGGGCAGAATGGCATGACCAAGGTGCCACCCCTTGGCCCTCCACCCACTCTGGTCTCCCTGAAGCTGCAAGCACACTATTCCCTTGTGGACTCCCCACGAGGGGCCCAGCTCACAGGTCGCCCCAGGGCACACAGGTGCTTGACCACTGTTTGATGGGTAAAGAAGAGTGTGGTCAGTGTCCTTGGGTCAGCAGGGACATTTTCATAATACTCTCCACATCCACACCTCTGTAGCTCTGTCAGGGAGAAGGATCTGAGACTACTTTTGACAATGTGAGTGCCCAGATTTCTCAGTGGTTTTGTTCACTCTTATTCTAAGTCCCCAAAATAGTACCTGGCACAAGGCCAGCCCTTGAACAGTTGCAGAATGATGAACACATACAAAACTCAGGCTGAGCTTGCACTCAGCTGGAATGAGGCATGCTCTGACAGTAAGCCAGGTGATGGTCTACAAGGGTCTGTGAGAAAAGAGCCCACTCTGGGACCAGGGGCTCTTGTCCAGGGCTGACCAGCTACCCTGACAGACATGCCCTGGGGAAGACAGCTGCCCAGAAAATGGTTTCAGTTTTCCTCCCAATTACACCTCACGTCTTGAATTTCTGCCATCATTCCTTCAAATGTCCCAAACTGCTATGTGCCAAGCACAGTTTCAGAAAAGTGAAACTAATGAAGGAAACAGAAAGCACTGACACCATTAGGGGAGGGAGATCTCAAAAAGAACGTAGCAAGATCACTCCACACATGATCCAGAATGGGGAGACAGAGGCAGGCCTATGGCCAGGAGCGGGGTTAGTTTGCTAACCTACCTCCAGGGCAGGGGGACTTGGCAAGGCGAGAAGCTGACACAGAGAACAAGGGAAACTCTCATAGGAGCAGAGCCAAGAAAGGAGGAAATGGGGATAACCAGAGGTTGCTGGATGCTCAGAAGCACAGTCACCACCATGCATGAAACCCGCACAGCCCCTCACCAACTCAGCTCTAAGATAGAAAAGGACTAGGGTTTGTCAAGCCACACCGACAATGGAACTCCTCTTTTGTGAGAAATCACCTGTAACCTAAGCCAAAGCATTAGCAAGTCAAACATCTTCATCCCCAGAGCAGTGCCTTTCCCACTGGACTAAACACCGGCCATCCTCCCAAAGGCTGTGCAGGCAATCACTCCTGAATTCTCACAGCCTCTGTGCACTATGATTTTTCTGCATTTCATTCATTTATCAAGTGGATTAGAAACTGGAAAATGTGCCAACAACAGATAAGGATGGATCTCTGAGTCTCACCAAGCCCAAGCCAGAGTCAGGGGCCTATAGGACACAGCCAACTTTGATTGTTGCCAGAGCAACACTCAGGAGTAGCTGGGAGGAAAAGACAGATCTTGCATAAATCAGATAGCGTCCAAGTGGCAGGCGGGGCAGACTAAAGGACCTGAAAACCCTTACTCAGCTCTGGAAATGCACCTCTGATGTCTACATCAGCTGAGAGAATTACCAGGAACACACCTTGAGGGATGGTGGGTAACTTCGAAGTTCCCGGAACGGGGCCAGGTGACCTCATCTAACTAACTACTTAACTTTGCCACAGTAGCTCCACTCAGAGGAGCAGCAGCAATGTTGCGCTGGTTCTGGGAATCCCAATTACACAGACAGGGTCCAGAGACAGGCTGTAAGCTCTTGCATATGCTGCATGCTGACCCTCTGCTCTCCACAAAGTGGGCTAGGAAACAGCTGCCTGAGTCCATCACATGCCAGGAGAAGGTGCCCTGCAACAAAGGGCTCTGGAAGCACACTGGCAAGGCTGATAACAGCCACTTCCAGAGCCAGTGGCCCCTTTAAAGCCACTGTGGTGTCTCTTCTCTGGTGAGGGTATCCTTTGAGGATTAGAGACTTGCACCACTAGCATATACATTCATTTTCACTGTAAAAGACTTAAACAAATGCACAGGAAGCAACAACAGCCTGGCTGGTTCTCTGTTCTCGCTGCCCCCACCCGTCATCTGTCCTGTCACTCCTATGCCAGCTCACATTTAAGAATGGAAGCCCTGGACTTCTCTAAAACCTCAAAAAGACTGTTCTTAGATAAGCGTGGTCCCCAACTGAGTTCTGAGCCCCAAACTCAGCTCCTGTACCCTGACATCCCGGAGCAGGTCTGACTGACAATCCCACTGTCCTAACCTGGGTCCTCAGCAAGAGGAGTTCTCCCGCAGGCCAGGAGATAGGGGAGGACTGTTTCCTAGCCAGCCCACTCAACTGGGTTCTGGTGAGAAGCTCACAGATCCTGGACCTGGCTTCTGCCCATTTCCTCCAGCATCAGGCACTGAGCCACTGACACCAGAAAGACCACTTACAATTGGTCCCCGGCAAATTTTCCAGGGTCACCTTGAAGTTACTGTCACCTCTGATATTCCCAGCTTGGCCAAGGCTTTGTTCTGCTTTTTACCTCCTAAAAGCCCTCATGCTACTTAAAACTGCCGTTAGTTACTTTTCTCTAGTCACTGAGTCAAAATACCTGACACCCAAGTTAAAGGGGGAAAAGTTTATTTAGCTTATAGTTAGTAATTAGCTGGCTCCAAGGCAAAGTGGGAGAAGAGCAACAGTTCCTGGCAGTAGAAGACAGCAAAAGCAACAAGGGAAGTCTTTCGGCTCCTTTTATCTCATTCAGACTACCTAGGGCAGATAGCACTCACATCCTTAATACCTGTGCCTTTGGGCCTAGCATTGCACCAAGAATCAGCCACACACTCTAGATTCACTCACCTCTGAAAAATCCCCTCATGAGACCACATGAGGCTTTGGGGGGACCCCTAAACACAAGCTATAGCAGTTGCCGTGTTAAAGTTTAAAGCTGGTTGTTTGGGCAGCTTCCCATTTTCCTCAACATTGTTCATAGTGGCCTGTCTGGGGGAGCATTGGGTCACGGCTTGTAGAACTCCAGGATCCCAGGTCACAGCCTCTCCAATATCCTCAGATTTCCCTTTGGGGATAATTTTAAATTCCAGGCAATAACTTTGTATTCCTGCGAGTAATGTACTTCAAAATTAACTAGTCTTTTTTTTTTTTTTTTTTTTTTTTTTTAAGTCTTTGTTTTTTAATGGGTATTAACTGACAAGTAAAGAATCAGGAGGTTGGAAAAGGAATGCAGGAAACGCCTCCCTTCCTGACTTGTCTCACTCTGTAAGACGCACCCTGCTTCACAATTCCAAACTCCACAATGTGGTTCCGCGCAGCCCTGGCCCACCTGCCCGCCCACGCAGCCACCTGCCCACCCACGCACCTGCTCGTGGTGCGCTAGCAGCGTGGGCGAGGCGCACAAGCGCAGCACCAGCAGGCTGCGCGCCAGCTCCCAGCTATGCCGGCTGCGATAGGCCTCCTGTGGGTTGCCAAAATCCACGGCGGGCACCGGCGGCCGCACTGTCTCGCCCGCCCCGCATCCCGGCTGGGCCCCCGGGCCTGCGGTGGGCCGCTCGCGGGCCACTGGCGCAGTGGACAACGGCGCGAAGCCGGGCGTGCGGGGACTCAACGAGGAAAGGAAGCGTCTGAGAGCCATGGCTAGGGATCGCACGTGCCAGGGGTGCTTAAATAGTAGTACCGGCCCGCACATTTCAGAGGCTCCGCCCCCTGAGGAGACTCTTCCACTCCCGCCCGGCGCTCCGAGCCACGCCCTTTCTGTGAGGCCCCGCCTCGCACTCCCAAGAGCTTTGCGCCTGGAGGTAGGCTCCGCCCACCGAGCGAGCGCCTCCGGTCGAGCTCGACACTCAACGCGGCGTCAGGCTCACGTGGGAGTCCTTGTTTCTACGTCTGTCCACCAGGAACGCCACCCGCCCCGCTGGAGACCCCGCGTCCTAAGGAGCGGGGCCGGAGACCCTGTGTGTCGTTTGCTCGAGAGTTTCTGAGGTCCCCCAGCGGGATGGGTAGGTCCCGAGCCCGCCGGTTAGCTCTATAACACACCGTCGCCCTTCTGCAGACCTGGGCCCCCTGATGGTTGAACCGCGTGAATACACAGCTGAGGCCCCTGGAAGGTGGTCTAGCTTGTCCTCTGGTTTACAAAGAGGTGTTCTGGAAGCCGTCCTCTCCGCCTTCTCCCCATTGCCACCCACCCACCACCACGCCTGCGTGGGAAAGAGTCTTGCTCGGTGCTGCCTCTTTTCTGTCATCTAACCCGACCACCGTCCCAGGAGGAAGCAGGGATGTCCAGGCTCCCCCAAGAGTCCTCCACCCTCCACCTTGCCACCTTGTCTCTGCTGACCTAGCCATGGAACAATGAGCCCCTGCTTTGCCACTTCGCTCAGGCCTCCATCTACCCCAAAGGCCTTCCCACACTCTGCCCCCTCTGCCTCTCCTTCCCACATTTTGGACAGCCAGAGGCTCCAACAGCAGATATCACTGCCTACAGGGACTTGCCATTAGGACATCCTTCCTTATCACCCGACCCTTTGTCCCTCTCCCTAAAGATCCTGCTTCCCCACAGAGCCTGGGTCTAATTGTGGGTGGCATCCTTCCTCCCTGTGTCCAGAGTAGGGGACTAGCAGTATCTTAGGACTGTTAACATTTGTTGCCAAATAATTCTTTGTGGTGAGGACTGTCCTGAGCGTTCCAGGATGTTTATCTTCCTCCCTGGCCTCTACCTATCAGATGTCAAAAGCTCGAGAACACACACACACACACACACACACACACACACAGTTATGACAAAAATGTCTCCAGACATTGCCAGATGCCCCTAGAGACACCATCACTGCCACTGCCTCTCTTCCTTCTTCTGGAATTAAAGAAAAAGGGCAGAAACAAAAGCAGCAGATAAGTCCAGACTCAGAGGTAGGAGCTCAGAGGTTCCTCCAACAGCTCAGAAACTCGGCCTCCAAGGAGCAGGCCAGCCAGGGCATCTGGCCATGGCCGCCACAGTCTTCCCCACTTTCCTTTCACAATGATCATCCCTTCTTCTGGTAGCCTCTGCCTATCTCCCCCCATTCCTCTCTTGTCCCTCCTCTGAGCCCCACACTGCTCTTGGGCATCCTCCCCCTTTGTCCTCATTCCTCTTCCTCCTCAGGCTCAGCTTGACAGGCACCCCCCATAGGCCCTTCTCGACACCCAGGGTGGCCTGGGCACCCGCTTGGCCGCAGTTCTCTCTTTTGCACTTATTGCTGTGGCTGACTGCTGTATCCCAGCCACATTTGCTGACACCTTGATGTGTCCTTACTGAAGGAAGGAAGGAAAGAGAGAGGAAGAAGAATGATATTGGAAGTTTGATCCCAGGGTCTAGGCCAATGATGGTGACCCTTTTAGAGCATTTAATGATACAAACAGTCCGTTGTGGCATGCACGCCATAGGTTTGCCACCACTGGTCTAGGCTAACGACTATGGTTTCAAGGTTCATCCTCCAGGAGTCACCCTGGATCACACTTGATCGTTGTCTAGCACCCTAAAGGCCAAGGGGCCTGGCCTAGGTAAGACCCTCTGCAGGCAGGTCGTGGGCAGGGCCTATTGGCTTCCTGATGGCTTTGCTTCTGCTTTCTATACAGACACACCCTTTTATGCCATATCCTCTCTTCTGGCAGCCATGCCAAGTCAGCTTGGGCTGCATTCTCCAAAAGCATCTCTTCCTCATTACCAGGATTGGACTCCAGCTTCCTAAGCCTCAGTTCTACCCAGGTATCTTGTGCCAGGAGAAGGAGCACCATGTGGGCGTGCCAGTTGATATTGGGGCCATGCTTGAGGAAGTGGGAAGAGCCAACCTTGACCTTGGCCCTGACCTCCCCAGAAAGAGCTGCGTTGTGGTCAGCTCATTTTCTACATGATCCGGGTCCACCCCAGAAACCCCACTCGAATGTACTGTATTAGAGACAGGGGGAAAGGGGATCAATTGGCCTCTCCAGCTATATCACCACCCACTGCAGTATAAAGGAGGAAGCTGACAACTATCCATATTACACACACTTTTGACAAAGAGATTGAGTGTGTGGAATGATGCCAGGTTGGCACAGCCTCACATAGCCTCCCCCCTGCACGTGCAGGACAGCACCAGCTAAGAGCTTAGACTTTTCCATCCCTGTTCTGGGTCCAGACACACCAGAACATCTAAACTAAAGTGCTTGGAACAATCCAGATAAGGCCAAAGCAAAGCTCACAGACAAGGTGGTCACTGTCACACAGTGAACATTGGTGACACCCAGACTAGCTCCAGCACCCCAGCCACCTGGGATGATCCCCAAAGTATTCTCAATCCTGCCTCATGCCAGGTGGGAGAGTCCTACTGCATGTCTTGCCTCCTGTATTACAGCAAAACTTTCACTCTGCAACTTGTGGTTCAAAAACAGTGTTCAAGAGGGAGACCAAGGAAGACGGCAGAGCAGGAAGCCCAGGAACCTGTCCCTCCTCTGGACAACAGTTGAACTAAAACAAACAGTCTTCAACCAACCAAGAATCAAATACAGCATTTAGGAAAAAAATGTACTGAACATGAACACACTTTTTTTCTTGTCATCATTCCCTAAACAATACAGAATAACAATTTACATAGCTTGGACATTGTATTAGTTATGATAAGTAATCTAAAGGTGATATAGAGTCTATGGCAGGATCTGCATTAGTTATATGCAAATACTCTGCCATTTTATACAAGGGATTTAAGCATCATAGATTTTTTGGGGGGGGGTCCTGGGGATCGAGCTCAGATCCTTGCACTTGCATAGCAGGTGGCAAAACCACTGAGCTAAATCCCCGGCCCATCATCATAGATTTTTGTACCCTGCAGGTATCAAAGGACAGCTGTATTTTGGAACTCTGGAATCTAATAGACCACTTATAGCATCCAGGTTGCAGCTTGATGAAGTTCTACAATTTTAGTTAATATTGGTCAATAGCTACCTTTATGGGAATAGTTATCATCCCTTGTCCCCCTACCCAGCAGAAGCAGCTATGGGGATGGTGGCTGTTATTCCAAGTTGATAGCAACATTAATCAAATAGCCAAAATACATAAACAACTCAGATGTCCATCAATGAACAAATGAGTAAACAAAATATGGTCCATCTATACAATCAAATATTATTCAGCTTTGAAAAGGGAATGGGTGAAACCTGAACATGTCATGGCATGGATGAACCTTAAAAATATTATGCTAAATGAAAAGGCCACCTGGTGTATGATTCCATATACAGAATGTGAAGTGTTCAGAATAAAGAAATCCACAGAGAAATCTCATAGATACAAATTCATAGAGCACATTGTTGCCTGGAAATGAGGGTCTTGGAGGAATGAAAGTGATGGCTAATGAGTGTGGAGTTTTTTCAGGTAGGAAAATATTCTGGGACTAGATAGCAACGATGTTTGCCCAGTCTTGTAAATACAGTCATCCCCTCAGCATCCTGGAAAATGCTTTATGAATACCAAAATTGGCAGATGCTCAGATTCCCTATATGCATGGAATTTGCATATAGCCTGTCTTAGTTACTTTTCTCGTTGCTGAGATAAAATACCAGACACTCAAAGTTAAAGGAAGAAAGGTTTATTTGGCTTACAGTTTGTAGAGATTTCAGTCCATAGTTGACTGGCTCCAAGGTAGGGTGGCATGGCAGAGGGGCATTGCAGAGGAGAAACAGCTCATGGTGGGCAGAAGTCAGCAAAAGCAAGCAACCAGTGACATGCCATGACCACAGCTCTTTTTTCCATATATATATATATTTTTTTTTTAAATTCTTTTATTGGTACATTTTAGGTATACAATACATTTACATTTCTCATTGGGAATTGTACCTTTACATGATGCATCTTGGTTCTTATTTTTTTCCCTATTCCCAGCCCTCCCTTCACCCCCTCCACCCTTCCCTATTTACAAAGACTTTGTTTCCATTTTTTCCATTTCTCATAATTTTTCCTTTCCCTCTTTCCTTTCCCCTGCCCCTCCCTCTCCTCCTACCCCTTTGGACCTTTTCTTCCTATTTTGCATTATCAATTATTCATTCTAACCATTGGTACATTTTAGGTATACAATATAATGACATTAATCGTTGGAAATTTGCATCTTTACATAATCTCTCTTGGTTCTTATTTTTCCCCCTTCCCCGTCCTCCCTTCAATCCTTCCATCCCTCCCTATTTACAAAGACTTTGTTTCCATTTTCTCATATTAATTCCATTCCCTTCTTTCCTTTCCCCTACCCCTCCCACTTCCCCTTTCCCTTTGCCCCCTTTCTTCCTATTTCACATTATCTATTATACCTTTTAGTCCTTATTTACACTTTCATTTTCTTACACTAGAGAAACTATTTGGTATTTATACATGTGTGTCCTATTTATTTCACTTAAGAGTATTGCCTCAATGTGCATCCATTTAGCTATAAATGTCTCTAATTTCTCATTTTTTATGGCTGAGTAGTACTCCATTTTATTTTTTTAAAAAACCACACTTTCTTTATCCAGTCTCCAGTTGACTCTTATATCTTCAGTTAGTTGAATGCACTGATTCAGATCTGTGGATAAGGAGGGATGGATGTACAATAAAAACCATTCAATAGTGCCCTTGAAAATGGGTGAATTATATGGCATATCATTTGTATCTCAACAAAGCTGTTTTATTTACTTTTTTAAAAAAACAAAGGTTCAAAGTTGGAATATTTACATCCAGAAAGTCCATAGCCAGGTGAGGCCAGCTGAACACAGCAATAAATGAAACACCTGAGCTTCAAAGGCACTCCATAAACACTAAGAAGCTGGATCTGCCAGGAACCCTTGGTGGGTGGGCCCCTGCAATGCCAGCTAATGACCCATTTTGGAAGAAAGATAGCCCCCAGTGTCAGAAGATCCTGGTGGGAGTCAGGAGTTGGGTCCTCCTGAATGGGGACTAGGTGGAGGTGAGCCCTGGGGGTGGAGGGAGAGGCTACTTTCCTCTGGTTCCCAAGGCAGAGGCAGATTGAAGAACCAGACTTGGGCACACAGCAAGAGCCTTACTGCTGACACCCCCATCCTCACCCAGGTTGAGCCAGTCACCAGAACAACCAGGGCTCCCAAGGAGGAAGCAGCCAGGGGACAGAACTTAGATGGCAAAGGGACCACCATGCTACCACCCAGCCAACTCAGGACCCTTACAGATCCCTTGGTGGGCAGATAAAATGGTTGATTGTGACATGAGCTCTGTCAAACTTTGCCATGTGCCTCTTGCCTATATTTCCTGAAATAGTTGTCTGTCTTCCTGAGTCATGGCTCCCTGCTCTGCACATTCTGATTTGTGGCATTTCACTGCTTGCTCTGTTCCCACTTCTACTGATATATGTGCTCTGTCTGCATACAGAGGAATGCATTCACATTTGTTTAATTTGGGGCTTGTCTTCCTATTATCTGCCTGCACCAAACTGAGGCCCGTATTTGCTTTCCTTGCACGTCGTAAATCCCCTCATCAGCACGTTATCCCGTTACCCACTCCATGCCAGTGATCATACATCCTACTCGAGTTCTATTTAGCTATGTCATTTTATTCTTTTATTTCAGAGCTAATAAAATATGATTGCATTTCTTTAGGTTAAGATTGTCTGCTGGATCACAGAGCATGCCACTATGTTTACGTGGATGCCATCATGCTTTGCCACTTCATATAATTACTTTCAATATTCATACGAGAGAAAGTATCTAAATTTCCCCTCTAGATTCTTTCCTTGTAAAATCAAGGTGTATTCTGACTGCTGATAATGTTTACAACTTTCCCAGGCAAGAGATACAACTACTGTTTTGTTTTATGTAGAGGAAACTGAGGATCAGAGAGGAGACACAACTTGATCTAGTGCTCAGAGCAAGATGTAAAGCCAAGGTCACTGTCCTCAGATTTTTACCTTTTCCAAGTGTCAGGTATGTGCTAGACTCACAAAACCCACTCCCCTCTCAAGGTGGCCAGCTTCTTCCTGTGGCCTGTAGGTTGGGGAGGCAGGAATGTAGGAGTCCCGTACAGCCACAGCCAAAAGGAACCGAGGCCCTAGGCTATAGGAGACACAGACTCGAGGCCAGAGAAACATGTGCATCTTTGTGGTTGATGAAGGAGATTCTGTGTGTGGAGAGGAAGAAAGCTTGGGGTACAAGAGGTCTTTATTGGGTACAGCAGGTTTGCAAGGGGGGAAGATGATGATAACATGATGATATTGACCTCAGTGCTGATCCCAGTTCTTATGTCCTGGCCACAGCTCCACAAAAGAGCACATGAACTGCAGAGGGAAGTCACTGGTTCAGATTGTGTTTGGGACTTCTTCCACGGGGAAAAGAGAAGACTAATACCTACGCCCTGCGGTTGTTGCCAAGATGTGGCATTCACTGAACTTGTTCCACCCAGCATCTGACTTTCACTCAGCACCCAATACACCAGAGCTGTGATCTCACTGCCTAAATGGGGGACTGGAAAGACTGTAGAAAAGCCTCAGGACACCCGGTCTCGTGGCAGGCTGAGCGGGAACCCTGGGGAAATCTGGCTGCTGCCTTGGAGAAGTTGAGGCAGGGCTTGAAAAGAACAGGTTACAGACAGGGCCTACCCTATTTTGAAGGGGATGTCTTTGCTGGCATCAATCCTGGTGGTCATGATGTGGCTGTGCCCTCTAGAGCCTTCCTGCAGGGTGGCTGGTGACCCTGTTGGCAGTGGAGGTGAGGTAAGAGGTGGTAGGTTCCCAGGGACCTATAGGTCCTGGGAAGAATGTCAGAGGCACAGGCCTTCCAGTTTGGTCTCCCTGCAGCCTCTCCCGGGGGCACACACGCTCACACACACACACTTTGTGGGGCCTGGCCTGTTCAGACCTAGGTGGGATTCCTGAGGATATGCCACACAGGCTCCTCTGGGTTCCACCAGAAACCAGGATGCTCCGTGACGCTGAACCAGCAGCCAGGATGCACTGTCCCCCCACCTGACCATATCTTCTCTGCTTTAGCCCATTCGAGTGCTTGTGGGTGTCTGGGTAAGCCAGGGGGTACCCTGGATTCCTCCCCCAGGAGCAGGGCCTGGCCACTCCATGAGGCCCACTTGGCCTCTCCCTAAGGTTTTGGGGAAGGGGGGGTACTGGCTATGGCTGCTGGGCGGTGGTCAACAGGGGTTTCCCAGGAGGGTGGCCAGGACAGAGGCTTGTTACTTCATATACTTCTGTCTACTTTGAGCTTTTTATCTCAAAAAGCATTTGTGACTTTTGTGATACCAAAAGGATTGTTTTACATGTTTAAATAGTAGCCCCATATTAAAAAAACAAAAAACAAAAAGCCTGAGTGATGCCTTTTGACTGTGGCCTCTAGCCAGCCTGAGTCAGGGTAATAAAAACAAGCCTTTCCCAGCCCTGGGCAAAGGTGGAAATGGTCCTGTCCCTGCCGGGTGTCTTACCAGATGAGAGCTGCCCAGCTCCTCAGCCATAGTAGTCCCTTCCCCTAGGTGGGAAGTTCATGATGTGCAGTTGTGAGCTTGCCTACCGACCCCAGGTCCTGGTCTGGCCTGGACTTTTGTGCCCAGCCAGCCACCTTGAGCTGGCTGTGCCTCCCAGGCACCCACTCAGGAGCTGGGGGTTTCCCAGAGTGGGAACAGCTGAGATGAGATCAAAGAGGTCCTGGCTGGGGAAAGGATAGCCAGGACTCCAGAAAACACAAGGAGACAGTCCATAGTTCACAGAGAGACTTTGACCCAACCAAGAAGTCATGGTCAGGATCCCTGTCTATCAGCTGGACACATCCTCAAGTCTGCCCCTTTCCAGCTAGGAGAGTGTCCTGGGAGCATCTGGTAGCCCCTGTTACTTTTTCATGGATGTTTCATGTTCTTTCTTTTCTCTCTAGCAGCCTGGGGAGAGGCCCGGCCCTCAGTGGGCCCCATCATCCTCAGCTCCTAAATAGGAGATGCGAAACCAGAGCCTCTCCTGGGGTCTGGGTGTGGGGAGAAGTTAGGAGCTCCCTCAAGGTGTGTCAGGACATCAAGAACCAGGGCAGTCACAGAGATGAGAGCCCTTGCTTGGAGTGTTGGGACAGATGGAGGCTGCACATATCACAACTGAAAGGTCCTCTCTCCTGCAGCCGCGCAGTCTCTCCTGCAGAGGCCATCCACTGAGGATGGTATGGGAGGCATTTCAACCAAGGTCTCAGCTAGTGGTCAACTGGCAGCATATTCAGAGCCTGTCCTGCCTGCTTTCCTGGGATGGCATACTGGGTCCAGGGTGATATGGCTGAGCTGGGACCTCTCCCTGAGCCTTCAAGTCCTGATCTTCCAGGCAGTGGCCAGAGCCAAGGGTCCTGGTAAGAAAGGCTCAGGAGGGCCTGGGATTTAGCTCAGTGGTTTCGCTACCTGCTTCGTAAGCGCAAAGGCTGGAGTTTGATCCCTGGTACCAAAAAAAAAAAAGGCTCAGGAATTACTTAAAAGTCTACCACAGGCTCCGAGCACTATGAGGTGTCCCAAGATGCTAAGATGGGCAGCTACCTAGGTGCTAGCAACATGGGCACACATGGGCCTAGCTACCTGAACACACAGGTGAGGGATGGGGGTGGAGGATTGGGGGTAGGGGGTGAGGGTGGGGGAGGGTCATGGGAACCAAGGCAAGCAGACGCAGGATGAGCCTTCATCTTTACAGTAATGTTTTTGCATCGATTGCTCTTTTTATAGAGAGCCTCTGTCATTTCTTACAAAAGCAATAACACCACGAAATAACCCTATAGTTTATTTTGTAATGTGTCACCATCAGAACTGGGCAGAGACGTGTCCTGCCTCCCCCACAAGAGGAGGAGCTGGTGCCCTTAGAGCCCTTAGAGCTGGGTTGTCTGGGATTTGTTTGGCTGGTGCTGGCTGGTGCTGGCCAGAAGTGTCTCTAGGGCCATCCGAGGCCTCTATTCCCTCCCTGGGGGTAGCTCTGAGTGTGGTTGGGAGCCTGAGGTGGGGAACTGCTCCTGGCATGTGCGCCCCAGGATCGGCCTTGCCCTGAACCCCCAGTGTGCTTGCAATTAGTCCTTCTGCCCAGCATTGATTTCCTATCCTTGCTGTGGCCAGGCTTTATTGTTGGTACTTGCTGTCCCACCAGGTGCTGGGCAATGCTGACCTTAGCCTCCCTAGCCCTGTGAGTTGCACATGACAGATGTCCTCTTGAGCATCCCACTGCCCCTGCTGGGGAGGCAGCTACAGCTCAGACTCCCAGGTGCTGACAGCAATTGTCTGCAGGTGTGCTGGGCCTCTGCAGCCCCTAAAAGGAAACCTGACTTGCAGGGTTGGGCTGAGAAATGGCTTTGGGCTGCGGCAGACCCTGTTGTCCCTGACAGCAATGCATATGGGGTTTTCCCTGCCTCTGATTGGTGTTTAAACCCACATGTATGTGAATGGGGTGGGGAGCTGGGGGACCTTACCTGAGAAACCTCCCACAGAAGGGACAGGCCAGTGCATACCTACCACAAGAGCAGAGAACCAAGAGGAAGCCCCCAGGAGGAAGTAAAGGCAGGAGAGCTGGGATCCCTGCCCACTCAGATGCTTCCAGCTGGAGGAAGGAGAAGCAAAAGAACATGACACTGGGGGTCCCTGTGCCCTCTCTGGGGATCTGAGGCTGGGCTGTGGTGTGAAGGATGCCCAGCCCAGGCAAGCACCTGAGTTTGGGAGCAATGGTTGGCCTGGAGGTACTGAGGTGAATGACAGAATGGAGTCCCCTGTTTCTACCTGCAGAGCCGTAAGGAAGTCAGCCCAGAGGGGGCCTCGGGAGCCAGGCTCACCCAGAGGCTATGGGGTGTCTGCGGTGAGGTGGCATGTATAAGGGCACAGTTCCAGAATGGAGCCCTGAGTATCCAAGTTTCCCAGCACCATTTCTTGAAGAGTCTGTCCTTTCCCAATGTGTTCTTGGCAACTTTGTTGGAAATTGGTTGGCTGCAAATGTATGGGTTTATTTCTAGGCTCTCAATTCTGTTTGGCCCGTGCATCTGTTTTTATGCCAGCACTGTGCTGGTTTGGCTACTATAACTTTATAGTATATTTTGAAATCAGACAGTGTGATGCTTCCAGCTTTTATCTTCTTGCTCAAAATTGCTTTGGCTATTTTGGATCTTCTGTTTTTTCCATAGGAATTTTAGATCCAGCAATCTCACCATTGGGTCTGTATCCAAAAGAAATGAAATCAGTGTGTCAAAAAGACATCTGCATTTCCATATTTATTGCAGCATTATTCACAATAACCAAGATGAAGAATCAACCTATGTGTTCATCAATGGATAAATGGTTAAAGAAAATGTGGTATATACAATGGAATACCATTTAGCTACAAAAAAGAGTGAAATTCTCTCGTTTGTAATTACTTGGGTGAACCTGGGGGATGTTATATTAAGGAGAGTAGGCTAGGTACAGAAAGACAAATGTTACATGATCTCACTCACACATGGAAGCTAAAAAGTTGATCTCATAGGAGAAGAGAGCAGAATAGTGGTTATCACAGGAAGGGCTAGAGGGAGAGGAGACAGCGAGAGATTGGTCAACAGGTACTAGTTACAGTTAGGAAGAATACATTCTGGTCTGTTGCACAGTAGGGTGACTATATGGTTAACAATATTGTAGTGGGTATTTCAAAATAGCTAGAAGACAGGATTTCAAATGCTTTCAGTGGACTGGGGGTGTGGTTCAGTGGCACTGCCCCTGCCTGGCAAGCACTAGGTCCTGAGTTCGATCCCTGATACAAAAAAAAAAAATCAAATGCTTTCACTGATTAGAAACAATAAATATTTGAGGTGATACACATGTTACTTCTCTTATTTGATCATTACACAATATGTACATATATCAAAAATCACATTGATCCCATAAATATCTATAATTATTATGTGTCAATTGAAAATAAAATACAACTTGAAAACTAAGTACATAAAGCAAAGTTCTGTCACTATCCCTTGGGCCCTGTGCAGCCACCACCCTCCAGCCCTAACCCTCCCCGTAAGCCTCCCAGAGGCCTTTGCATGCTCTGAACACCGTCTGGTGCTTTGAAAAAACTTGTTTCCTTCCTGGTCATAAAGCTAACATATGCTCCAGTGGATGTGCAGTGAATATGGGGAAGGTGATGCAGACAACCACCTACTGTGAAATCGCAGCACCCAGGGCAGAAGGCAGGGAGGATGCCTGAGGTGGTTTTTCTCCAGTCCCTTTTCTTTGACACGATGCATATGTACATAGGCATGTTGTGTATTCACACAGAGATGCGTGCACACCCATATGTGCACAAGCTCATGTACAAGTGGGACACTGGTCCTGCCCCTGGTGTATGTGTGAGGCTTATGTAAACCCACCACCCTGCATGGAAGTGATGTGCACCCACTTTCACACATGTATAACCACCTGAGACCACTTGGTCACTGCATACTGCTCTACTCTACCCTGTATTTCATTAAAAATTCTCCCTGATGTATTTGCTCTGGACCTTCCCTCCTCATCGTGGGCCATGTCTTCCCTCTTTTGTGGAAATTCTCACCTGCCCTGTTTCCATATTCCTAGTGCTCCTTCTTCACATCCACCTGTGTCCTCACAGGGGACTAAACATTCAAGAATAGGCCCTGTAGTGGCCTGGAACAGACCCAGTGGTAGGAAAGGTTCTCTGGACACTCAACAGTCCACACTGGGCACACAGCTCTCAATGGTCTGAGAGGGTGTGACCAAACCAGAAGATTTTTCCAATTGTCCCTACCAGCAGCAAGGGAGACACCCCGGGAGCTCTTTCCCAAAAAACAGGGCAGGCTCTGGGTGACATTCTGGAAGGAAAGGAGCCAGGAGGGAGTTTCTCATCCAACTGTCTGTTTGGTCAGCAGTGCTCTCCCCACTGAGCCCTTCATGGAGTCCTGCCCAGGCTCGGCTCTGGCACCAGGGGTAGCATCTGTAGAAGGTGTAGAAATGCCTCTAGGAGCCAGCTTAGGTGTGCAGGGTCTTTCTGTCAACAGCAAGGCCACCCACAGTCTAGCCCCAGCTCAAGGCTGTGCTGGACTATCATTCCCAGTCCTGGCCTCCCCAAGGCCTCAGTTTCCCTGAGCTGGGCCTCAGTCTCTTAAATCGCTGCCTATCCCAATCCCTACCTCTACATATCCCCCTCTTTGGGTCTGACCTCCCTGAGTCCCTGCTACCCCCATCCCAGCCCATCTGGAGCACCCCCCTTTCTAGGGGCCCTAGAGGCCACATGTGGGCTGAGCCTGGCCATGTCCCTGGTGTCGATCTCACTTTAAGTGCACTCCTGTGTCCTATGGATGGGTGGCTTGATTTTAACTGTATGTATTCAATGCTATTAAGATGGATGGGAGCATTTTTAATGTCCACATCTCTGTGGCACACAGAGAAAGTGCACCATAAAGGAACTGCCCCTGGGTCTGAATAGCAAGTCCTAAAGTGGGAGGGAATGGGCAGAGGTCCTTGTTCAGGGTGCAGTTGGAGGCAGAAGGCAGGAAGCAGTTGGTGAACCTGTACTTGGATGACCTCAGACCCCCCAAGAGCCTGAATGGGGAGCTGCAGTGTGGGCCTTGGGTGGGGTGTCCTGTCCACTGGGCCATGGCCATGCAGAGGATCCTCTTGTTGCTGTCTCTCTCCTGGTAAGGAGCATTCTGTGCCACTAACCTTGACCTTGGGTAGGAGCTCAGCCTCTCTGGGCCCCTCTTGTCTTTAGTACTGGAACCCCAGGCTGCCCACCAGAGAGCCCACCAGGCCTTCCGGCCTACGAAAGGCTAGGCACAAGGGTCAGCATAGCCTCTGGCCCCTGCAAAAAACCCTCAGATGGGATTTACACCCTTCGGGCTCCTGCCTGGGCTGGCAGGTGGGCCAGGACAGGTGGGTAGTGCTGGTCTCTGCAGAGGGCCAGTCCTGCAGTGACCGAGATAGACAGCAGAGGGCAGTAGAGGGCCATGGAGTTGCAGAGCTGCAGGCCAGCACTTAAGCCAACTGCAGCCCACCGGCACCCCTGCAACTCTGCCTCCAACCCCTGGAACCCTTGTCCCACCTCTAAGACACCCCAGACCCTGGCCAGGCCACTGTAGGAGGAGGCCAGGTCTCACCCTTCCCGCTACTGACCTCAGCCCAGCTGCTGGCCTGGGGGCCACCCCTGTTCAGGACCTTCTCCTGCTGCCCATGCTGAACATGTGGCCCTCTGCATAACCTTTACTGTCCTTCTAATGGGTTACCCTCCTGAATGTTGTCCTTACCAGCTCAGAACCTGGTGTTCTACACCCTTGGGCCCAGGAGGGTCTAGTGAGACTTTAGCACTCTGTGTCCCTCAGCACCAGCTTCAGTGAGCCACATGGAGACCCCTCACCTGGCAGGTGGGCTGGAGAGGCAGTAACATCTGTGGACACACATGGTGTGGCTCCTCCAGGGTGGTGGCCAGTGGCATTCAGTGGCCATGCAGAACCAGGTCCCCATAAAGGTGGGCATGGGTGGGATCCATATGAACCTGCCTTGAGCTCAGCACCTTGAGGGTTGCAGGGCATTGTGGCCTCAACTGGTGATTGGTCCATGGTGTCATCCAGTGGTGGAGAGCTCTCAGCTTCAAGGCTGCTAGTTCCAATTCCTTCCCATCAGCCCGGGTGCAGCCCTCTTAGCTCCTCAGCCCCACAGGTGGCATCTAGAATTTTTCACTGAGAGCACACCAAGCCATTGGCCTTCTCCCTCGAGTGATCACATCCTATGTCTGTCTGCAAGTAGAATTCACAAGTGTGACTAGTGAGGCTCACAGTCCTTGCTGCAACCCAGCCACACGGTCACACACTCCTGTGCCCAGTTCCTGCCACCAGACATGCACACTGGACCCTCTGGAACCCTAGTGCACCTGCCTCTAGGGGTACCCGCTTCACCAAGGAACAGCCCTGCTCCTCCCACACCTGTTTCCCACACCTGTTTCTCCCACCTTCAGCAGTGGACCTGTCAGCAGACTTTTCCCTGCTGATTAGAAACAAGCAGAGCTTAGGCCAGCCAGGTTGCTGTGGGCTGCTCTAGGCTGGTGATAGTCTAGCTTGGTGCATCGAGGATGGAGCCCAAGGTGGCTGATGGACAGCTGGGGTGAGAGGTCTAGATGGGGGTGCTGCCCAGAAGATGAAGTGGGCCCACAGGACAGCATGGCCAAGGGAACCCTGAAGAGCAGAGTTGAGCCTTGATCAAGCCACACCTGAAATCCACTCTACTGGGACTCTTTCCACAAATCCCCTTTACCATCTCACTCCATTTGTGGTAAGGGTTCTGTCTCTTAGAGCCAGAGGCTGTCTGTGTATCATGTCTGTTGCCCCCACATCATTCCATCCCAGCTCAAATGTTCTTCCTATTTCTTGGATCAGTGAGCAAGCAGCTACTTCTGCAACTTTGCCCTTCTGCCACTGCCCAGAATGTGCTCCAAGACCCCACTGTGGCTGGCTGCACTCCCCCAACCTCAGCCAGATTCTTTACTGAGCACTCGTTGGTCATTCATTACTCATCCCTCTCATCTGCCTGGAGTTTAGGGGGGATGACTCACTTTTCAGGGGCGGATGCAGTGAGCTGGATCAGGGGACAGAGAAGCTGGTCTGCCTGGCCACAGCCTTTGCCTCCGTATGCATACCCCACCTCAGGGTCCCTGTGAGAGGAGACCGAGCTGCCCCAGGAGGGCCAGGCTCTCCCTAGAGGAAGGGCTGGGAGGGTGCTGCTCCCCTGAGCTGGAGCCCCCAGACTCTGAACCCAGAGGTTCCCAGGTGACCCACCCCTACCCATGCTGATTGGTCAGCTCAGAGCCAGGGCTGATTTCCCGCTCAGGACTTGCCTGTGCTGGGCCCAAGTGGGGGTGGCACAGATGTGCCTCCTTCCTTCTGGGGTGTGGGGCATGTGACAATTCTGGGGCATCATGTCAGGGACTGGGGTTGGAAGGTTCTGCCTGTTTTAATAGGAAACACTTGTTTTTCCTTTTTCTCTGCCCAATTAGAAGGGAGGGAGACTTGGTGGGAGTGTGGCCACTGCCCCAAGCCTGCAGCCCAGAATGCAGATATTCTCTCCACTGAGATGGGGCAGTTCTAGGCCACAGTGAGCTCAAGTTTAAGGACCACTGTGATTTTCTGCACAAGAAAAGAGCCTCCTGAAGGCAGAGGAGGTGGGTCAGGGGCTAGATTTCACTTCCAGGGTCCTGAGCATCTGCTGGGCCACACCTCAGCACCTGTCTTCCCCACTCTGCTGCCAGAAAAATGCCACCTCCCCAGGCAGATGGCAGCACATGGGACTCCCATTTAGGCCTGGGGTTTGGTGGGCCGCCAAGTCCTCAAGTCCTGGTGTGGCGGATGCACCCCAGAGCTCACTCTGCATTAAAAGCCTGTCTCCTAATTATCTTTAGCCGCCTTGCCTTGGGAATAATTGGCTCCCTGCAGCTCCACAAGGCCTTGTGGCTCCAGAGGAAGTGGGTAGGGATGGGGCTGGGCAGGTGGGCACATGGGTGCACAAGGAGCCCCAGACGTGCCTGGTGGCTTCAAGGTCTTTGCGCCAGCCCACTGGGGCAGACAGGCAGAAGAACACTCCCCATGAGGTGTTCCCTGAAGGTTATTGTGCCCCAGAGTGGGTAACTCTCAGCTTTGACCTTCAGGTCTGGCCTCTGGGGAAGCAGGAGCTAGAGGCTTGTAAAGACCACCTCCTGCCTAAGCCCAAAGCACAGGAAGCCATCAGGCTCCAGTCACGTCCCCTGCTTCATGGGGCCCACACTTCTATCCTCAGGTGTTTGTTGGTCAGCCTCCAGGAGCCCAAACCAAACACTGACAGCTCCCTGTCCCAGACAGAGCACGCCAGGGAGGCTCCACTGGGAGTGACACTGCATCCAGGCCAGGCAGGATCCTGGGGGACAGTGGCCTTGGCTGGGTCTCAGTGACTGTGAGAAGCTAGAATACCTACAAGCTTGGGAACGGGCACACACTCCAGAGCTGGCCTCTCTCCTCAGGGCTCAGAGACGACCCACACCCAAGCACCCACACTAAGTGCCTCTCATTGAGTAGAGAGCAGCCCAGCTCCAAAAGCAGCCTGCACCTCCCCGAGGCCCCCCAGGTGCCTTTGTGACTGCAGACCTCGTTGTCCTTGGGTGGCACTGTCTGATTCTGGCACCTTCCCCAGGAGCGGCCCCTACATGCAGGGCCAGGGCCAGGTAGGCATCTCAGGCAGGCTCTGCAGGGATGATGTGAACAGGTTTCGCCTTGCTTCTTCCAGAAGCAGTATTTTCAAGGACAGGGGCATTTTGTAATGAAAGAGAGAGATGATTAAAAGAAGCGCTTTCCTAGCCCTTCTGAAAACTTAGCTAGAGCTTCTGGCATGTGCCACAGCTCACAGAACAAAGGCCTTGTACCCTGGCCCTGCCTCCCCCTGGCTGGCTGATGTGCCCTCCACCCCCGAGCCTGTCCAGTTTCTGGGTTTTTGGACCTCCTGATCTCTACTGTGCTGGGAAAGTGGCCCCCAACATACCCTCTAGTTTGCCTTCCCTGTACCCTTCCCACCAGGCAGCTGTGTACTCTGGCCAGCAGCTTCAGCCCTTGGGAATGTTCTAGAGTGAAGAAGTTACAGGTAGGGTGGGAGGAAACATGGAGCACCACTGGGCCCTGCCATGCCCTGCAACCTTTAGCAGCTGCTCAGGCAGAGGAGGCCTTCTAGTGTGTTCCTGTAGATTCAGCACCTCAGGCCCCGTGACTGTGTCATGGGATAGTCTGTTCACTCAGATGGGATATGGCAGGTACTGGGTGGATTAAAGGGTGTCCTTGGTCATATCTGCGGGTGAGCAGGGTTTTGTCTTGGTGATGTGCCCCTGACGCCTCCACTGTCAGGCCAACCTGGCCTGAGTTCTCCCAGCTGTTGGACCCTAGACTTCATTGAGCTGCGGTGGGATAAAACAAGATGATGACACCCTTACGCAAGAGGAAACCTCAAGCTGTGGCAGAAAGAGGATCAAGGGCTCACAAAGCCTTTCAATGTTAGTGTCAGAGACCCCAGGAGGAATTGAGGGCTTACCAGGGCTGGAGTCTAAAGTGATGAGCAGTGGCCACAGCCGGTATGTGACATGCGTTGTTACTGGTAGCATACCTCTTGGACTGGCAGGGCCTGTCTTTGGAATAGAAGGGACAGGGCTGTACCAGAGCAGTGCCATGGAGGGGAATAGGGTCTGAGCTTCTGTCCTACCCGGCCTTGGCCAGCTCCTCCTGCTGTGGGTGTGCCCACTCATGTATCCTGCCTGTTTGACAGCCACTTCCTTCCCTTTCTCCTCAGTCCTACCTGGCCCCCTGAGCCCTCCCTCAGACCTCAAAAGGTGAGCATGTCAAAGACCAATCTGACCCCAGCGGACTATCATGATTACAGAGGCAGCAGACTCAGACTCAGGACACAGTGGATATGAGAGTGGATATGAGGGCCATTGTCTGTAACAGCTGCCCTCCATGCACAGGGTGAGGGGCAGAAGCTCACACTTGGCCTGTGGCTCTCAGGCTGCTGGCTCTAGGGCTTCCCTAAAAGCTTGAAGCTTCCCAGACCCCGGTCCCAGAGCTGGGATAAGAGGACTCAGCATTTCTCACAGTCCCTCTTTGATTTGGCCTTCACTAAAATCTGAGGATCTTGGGAATGGGTGTCCTTCAACATCCCGGTCTCCCTCCTTTGGCTCAATGCCAGACAATGTGTGGAATGTGCAGGTGGACAGTGTAGGTGTCAGTTTGGAATCTCCAGTGTGGTTTTCTCAATTTCACAAGGTACTGATGACATTGTTAAGGGAAGGAGTTGGGTGTGCTGCTGGCTGGAGGGTGAGGGGCTGTGGCCAGGTGTGCCGGAGGATCTCCCCCCTGCCCTCCTCTTTCTCTCTCTCTCCCCCTCTCTGCCCCTCTCTCTTCTCTCTCTCTTTCTCCCTCTCTCTCTCTCTCTCTCTCTCTCTCTCTCTCTCTCTCTCTCTCTCTCTCATCAGGGTTAAATAGATATTTTGAAGAAAATGAAATAAAGTTTCTACCTCCAGTGGCATTTTCTGCACTGCTCCCCAAGTCTTGGGTTAGGATTCTTCCCTGTGTCACTCCTGTGCTATTATCTGTGTTTGAAGGCTCAGGGAATAGAGTGTGAACCTGAGGGGAAGAACCTGGGGAAGGGGGTGCTGGATGTGGCCTCACCTGCAGCAGGTGAACCCATAATACCCACTGCCCCCAATGTCCAAGATGGGGATCCTGTGGCCAGTATGACATGGGGAAGCAAGGAAGCCTGTGATGGATGAGGTCTAATCCCTTGAGCTCCCCTCTTGCCTGCCCATTTTCAGATACTCTTAGCTCAGTCTGCCTCAGGGCCTTTGCACAGGTGGCTTTTTCTGCCTATGACTGGCTTTTATGTGAGGCTCTTCTTTAGGACCTACTGAAGCAGCCCCTTCCTGAGTTCTACTTCTACAGCAGGTAGTTCAGTTCTCATTGCCTCACTGCTGGTCCAGCAGGCTCCCATCATGGCACCTGGCTGGTACAGGCATCATAGACCTAGGGTGTGCTGGATGGTGGGGGCTCCCTTCCTCCTGGGAGCTCTCTGGGTGACTACTCAGGCTGAGTGCATGCTGGGAACTTCACCTGGGGTGAATCTCACCTGCATAGTCCCCACCAGCATTGCCCTGTCTGTTTTCTGTGTTCCTGGCCAGGCTAGCTGGGTCAGTGGTGTGCCTGGGAGGGGGCAGCTCAGGGACCTGGGCTACAGAGCAGGGGATACAACCTCAAGACCATAGTCTGACCATGGGCGTGGGTGTGACCCAGCTTCCCAATGCTCCCTCCCCATAAATAAAAGATTTCCTTCTTCCAGCCAGGCGCAGCTGCTGCCTGCTTGCTGGCCCGGCCCTTTGTGCCCACGTGTTGCCATGGAGACGGGCCATTCAAAGGCCGGGCACTTCAAGGCTTCCATCCTCTCCTGCGGGCCAGGGCAGGGATAGCCGGAATGGTTGCCTGAGCTTTGGCAAGTGCCCCCTCCTCTCTTCGTCCAGCTAAATGCTGGGCCCCTCCAGTGCTAGTGTCATGCTTCCACTAATTCTCACTCTGATGTGAGTGGCTAACTCTGGGCTACACCTTGGGAACAAGTTAGGTTTTATAGGGCCCTTGTTCTATATTGAATATAAGAGAAACTGAGGCACAGTTGGCCCTTGGGTCACTCAGTAGCCCTGCAAGGTCCAGAATGCAGAGGATGCTGAGGAGCAGTCCAGCCGCCTTTGGAGCCGTTCTGCCTTCTCTGTGTCCCACTGGTTATCCCCGCAGTAAGGGTCCGGGGTGGGCAATGCTGTCCTTTCTCCAGGCTCCCAGCACAGGACAGCCTGGGGCTGGCAGCCGGATTTGGGGTGAACCTCACCTGCATAGGCTCTTGACCCAGTGACAAAGCCGTCTGCTCCCCAGTGCACGGGCCTTGCAGGTCAGAGCTGGCTCTGAGTCCTCCATCAAGAACCCAGCAGGGTCTTTGAGACTCTTCTGCTTCCAGTGTGCCACTCACACTTTTAATCTCCCCAAATCCACCCTTTAATCATCCCTCAGACTCACGCCACCGCAGAAGTCTACCACAGAGTTTTCTGACGCAGCCGATCCTCTCCCAGCCTTTCCTGCATGGCAGAAGGGGAGGCAGGGATTTGGAACGTGTCACCTGCTCACAGGTGGCCTTGGGGCAGGGTTGAGGCCATCTCAGGCCTCAGTTTCCTCTCCTGCATAATAAAAGTGATCTGCTCTTTTGACCAATGTCCACAGCTGTCTGGGAGCTGAGTTCTGTGCTGGGCCCAGGAATAGGGCACCTGACATCTGCTCCCTTGCTCCAACACTGCTGAGAGTGGCTGCCTGGTTCCAAGCCTGACATACCACTGGGATGGGCCTACAAGACTCCCTGGGAGTTCAGAGGTTAGAGGGAAAGGAGTCAGGGACAGGTAGCACAGCAGGCTGCATCCCAACTGTCACCAAAGTCATGTACTCAGTCCTGCCTTGCCCTGGACCCCTGTCCCACTTCAGTAACGAGTCTCACTGACTGCACAGGTGGTGGCCCTGGTCCTGGCCCCAGGCTCCAAGGAAACATAGTTGAACCCACTGGCCAGGACCCAGCAGGAGCTGCACAGAGCACAGCCTTGATAGTTCACATTAGCCTTCCAGTGGTCTTTTTCAGTGGAAGTCTCTGTCACCAGATAGTGCTGTAAGACCTCACGAGAAGCTCTAAAGCTCAGGAGGTTTCCATGAAAGTGTGGGCTTTTGACAGGCCAGCCTCTGGACCCCCTGGCGGGAGAAATGAGACTTCTGCTCTCCAGCTTCAGTGGAGTCCTTGGCTCCTTTTTGGAACCCAACCAGCTGGATGGCTTCTCATGGCAGGTGTCTCTAGAAGTCCTGTCCTGGCCCCAGGATGTGTCCAGAAGACAAGGGTCTGGGACTGCTCCCCAAGGCCAGCATACAGGAGGTATTAATAGAGCTGGGCCCTCCCCATGTTCCCACCCTCTGTTTTCCTAGAGCTGAGCTCCCAGGCATCCCAGAGCCCCTCTAGGCACTGGACCCCAGGGAGGAAGCCCCTGCAAAGATGGAGCTTCACATAATCCTTCTGGGCTGACACAGTTGGCTGAGCACCACTGCTAGTCTAGCCACCTCCCCGCTCCTGAGAAGGAATGACACTCCTCCTGTCAAGTGGACAGGCCAGGAAGGGCTCAGTCATGGAGAGGGGCTCAAATCTGGCCTGTCCAGCATTCAGGCCTTGGCATCTCTGGCTACATTCTGCTTCCTGCAGAAAGAAAAATGGCATGAAGCCAGAGGGGCCAGGAGACTGTACCATAGCCACCCAGGAGAGAGACACCTGGCTCTGGGGCTGCCCACCCTGAACTCATTGCCCTGGGAACCCTGGGAGCACAGATGAGGCCACTCTCATGCATCTGTATCTGCTCAGGAGGTGACCCATGGTGTTTGGGCTTCCCTCAGTGCACAGGGAAAGGGAGCCAGGCCAGGTCCTCAGCACAGGGATGCCCTGGTAGGGTGAGAGCTGGCCTAACTTGGAAGCTACCACACCCCCAACAGCAGCACAGACATGGATGAAACCCATCAGGCCTCCTGCTGGTATGAAGAACACTTCAGTGTTCCAGGCTGCAGCAGGGGTCCCTGAGAGGAAGGGCCCTGATGAAGGAAGTGAGCATAAACTACCCGAGCCAGGCCAGGGCTACACTAGGTGAGGGGCTGGGGTAGGCTCCACTGTTTGGTTTTGCACATCCCAGATTTTTGTAACAAATCCATATTTTTTTTTTAAACAGTAGGGGTTTATTCTTCACACTTTACAAGAAGTACACAGGGTGCTCGCTTCGGCAGCACATATACAAGAAGTACACAGGTTGGGTGCTGCTGGATCCTTGCAATGTCTCTCTGCTGAGAAGAAAGTACAGAGAGCTTCCATGTATCATACACCCAGTTGCTTCTATTATTAGCATTTTGCATTGGTATGTTATCATTGATGAGCCAATATTGATACATTATCCCCAGCTAAAGCATATTTATTCATGTTTCCTTTGTTCTTTCCCAGTATATATATTTTTTTCTGTTCCAGGATCTAACTTTTGGTCACTGAAACACCCCAAGAACCAGGGGACCTAGATGTGTGTTTAGCTGGGTCTCCTGTAGATCCCTGTCTTGGTCCCTCAGGCATTCTGGGGGCTTCCCCTAGGGTCAGGCCTGGTGAGGTAGGTAAAAGTTGGCTGTCATCCTTACTATTCACCATAGACACCCTGCCAGTTCTCCTCTGTGCCATGGAGTCCAAGCTGTTATCAAGAGCACACCACCCTCAGCACCAGGGGCGCAGGCTACAGGGCCTTTTCCCACTTGTGATCTGGTCAGATGCTCATGGGGCTGGACCTCTCCCCAGAAACCTGAGGTCTCTGCCATGGGGTCTCCTTGTCCTCAGCCAGGTAGGCTGGGACTTGAGGATACAGCCTGCTCCCCAGGGGCTTACAGGATGTGGAGTGGCTTCTGGAAGCAAACTCCCCAGTTCCCACCTCCCCTTCTCACCTGCCTCACCCATCCTCCTACTTGCAGCTCAGCCTCAACTGAAAAGGTGACTTTTTCTCCAGAAAGCTCAGCAGGCACTAGATGGGACAGCTGGTGAGCTGTGGGCGAAGGAGACCTGGTCTCCTCTGGTAAGAGTGACCCCTGCCTCACCACAATCCCCAGATTCAGGCCCCAGTACTGCCCAGGCCTTTCTAACATCCCTTCTTGCACCTGGTCAGGCTGTGGAGAAGGCTGGTCCCTGCATAAGTAGAAGCCGGACTTGGCCAGCAAGGATTGGCACTCAGGAGTGGGAGACAGCCCCTCCTCCAGGCAACCACTGTCCTGGATCACCTTTCTCTGCTCCCACCAGTTGGCTTCCCTGCACCTTCTAGACAGATAGACATTCGCAGGCCTGCAAACCTAGTTCTGAGCAGCCCCCAGTGCACTCTGGAGCTCCCTGCAAGTTCACTCTTCTCCTCACATGCCTCCTTTGCCCTCCCCATTCCTGATGATTTTCCCTCCTAGGAGAATAGAGATCTCACCCATCAGGGAAACTGAGGCTGGAAAGGCAAAAGATTGCCCAGGCCATGTCTGTGGGAAGCCTGGGGTTTGCCAGCCATTCATGACATATGGGGACAACTAGGATGTGACAAAGAGAGCCAGGAGTAGTTGACTGGAACCTCAAGGAGAGGCAATGGAGCTCACTGCCGGAACTGGGGCTTGGGCTCAAGGGCCAAGTGGGGCCTCTGGGCAGTCCTTGTTGAACTTGGCACTGCTCCTGAGAAGCAGGACAATGGGCTAATTAATTAAAGCCTCTGCTAACTTGGTGCTAATGAAGACAAAGAGGATGAGCAGGCAGCTCTGAGTGCTCAGCGTGAACCTCTGGGCAAGTGAGACAGCCAGGAGAGCCCCTGCCACTGCAGTGCCACTGGCAGCAGCAAGAGGAGCTGAGCAGTCAGTTGTTTTATTTCTAAATGATACTTTATGTCTTGTTTTGAATGGATACTCTCTCCTGACATCCCAACCCCAGCTCCCCGATACCCACAGATGCCCCTTTCTTACATCCTCCAGAGGCATCAGTGGGTGTTCTCTTGTCACCTGCCCAGGTACTCGCAGTCACCCCGCCTCACCCCTTCCGGTTCCTCCACCTGCCCCCACCTTGCCCCAGAGGGAGCCCCGCCGGGTCAAGCGCTACCCAACGAGTGTGTGGACCCTGGGAGGAGGGCCTATATCACGTTATAGCTTACATTTGCACCTTTTTTAAATTTTGAGTGAGGTTCAGCATATTTGGATGGATTCATTTCATGTCTTTACCCATTTTTCTCTTGGATTATTGTTCTTTTTCTTACTGATTTCTCCATATAACCTAAAATGGCCCTTTGTGAAATGAATTGCCAATATTTTCATACTTTATAAGTTTATCTTTTTATTTTGTTCCCCCCCATATGTCTACTTTTTATTTTTATGAGGTTGAATACATCCATCTTTCATTTTATGGATTCTAGGTTTTGTATAATTCTTAGAATGATTCAAGATTATGGATTTTTTTACTCTATGCTTTCTTCTAGTAGTGTTATGGTTTCATTTTTACTTCTTAAATCTTTGGTCTATTTGGAATTTATTTTTGTGTCAAGAAGTGAGGCAGAAATCCAAAAGTTTCCCCTAAATGTCAATTTAGTTGTCCTAAGACCTGGATTGATTGTATGTTTAGAATTACTTGCAGCATAATCCATCTTTTCTTTGGGGATTTGACCTGTCCCCTTCTCATATTTGTATTTGAGCCTCTTTCTGGACTCCCCCCGCCCTGCATCATCTGACTGTCCATGGACTGTGTTAATTATTGTGATCTTAAGAATATAATGTGTTTCAGGATCCAACACAACCAGTCTCCCTCCTTCTGAATATTCATTCATGTCAATTTCGGATTGCTTTGGACATGTGTTCGCATTCATTACAGAACGAGGAGTCAGAACTGCACCTGACAGGTCCCAGCACTCTCAACCCAGTTCCATTGCACTGCCTTGTGTCCTTGGGGCTGGCTTTCAGGACTCCACCATGCCCAGCTGGAGACTCTGCAGGCATGGTGCTGTCTGCAGTGCTAGACTGTGGCTCTCCCTCCAGTCTTAGGATAGCGGAGTCACCAAAGGGAGTGGCCTAGGCAGGCGACCTCCTCTCTGAATGCCCTCTCTTACCTATGGGAAGAGAGGTGGTCCTGGCTAAGCTCCAGGTTCTGCAGGCCCAGGTGTGAGCCCCTTTGCACACATGTCTATACCTCGGCAGAGCTTGCCCAACCCTGCAGAACTGGCTGGAGAGGCCAAGTGACCAGAGCAGTGGGCAGTACTGAACAGGTATCCTTGCGGGGGGGGGGGGGAGATGGGGCCAGGAGAGATGGCTCTAACCCTTCTGATGAGCTGCTCAGTCTTTAGCAGGACTCTTGGCAGGTGAGAAGCAGCAGCCCATGGGTCCTTAAGCTGAGCCTGTGGATGTTCAGCTTAGAACCTAGAACCTTAGCATTGATCAAAGTCTCCCCCAAACCTGACCCTCAGGAAGGCTGGTTGAGAGTGGCAGCTGGGATCTCAGGACCCAGGACACAGCAGTTCATAGCTCTGTGCCCAGACCTCCCCTCACCCCTCTCAGCAACACCCAGGCTCAGTCTCTGCTTCAACGGTGGCCAAACTCCTAGGAGAGATGCATGTGGGAAGGGTGGTGGCTGGAAGGCTGGTGGGGTGGGGGCACCAAGGAATGAGCAGGGTGGGTGGGCAGACCCTGGAAGTCCTGGCACCAGCTGGGAGAAGCGCCTCTGAGATGGACAGCAAACCTCAGCCAGCTTAGTCTGTCAGCAAGAATCCCAGCTAAAAATATTCCAGCATCCAAGGTCTACTGGCTACTCCTGCAGCTGCCTCAGAACCCCCTCCTTATATGGGTGCTGCCTGTGTGCCCCTGACTGCCCTTGCAGGAAGCTGGCAATAGGGCCCACTAGATTGGAGAAAACCCTAGCCCTGCACCCTGTGAGTCCCAGCCCCGCTGCAGTATCCAGATGTGTCCTGGGGGACTACCATTCCCTCTGGGAGCCAGAAGAAGTGGCCGACCCAGCCTTGGAGTCCAGACACCAGCACACATGTCCCACCTGGTTGGAGCCTCCTCCGCTCTTCCTGCTTAGGCCCCCATCTTGGAAATAGGCCATGGTGCTGGGAGCAGGGGTCGGGGGCGGGGGAGGCAATGTACAATGCACACATCCCTGAAACCCTCTGGAGACAGGAGGCGTGAGTGCCTAGAAGGGCACATGCCCAGCATAGCAGAGTCCAGGACAATACTCTGTGGAAGGAAGTCATTGCAGAGGTCACAGACACTGGGAGTTGGGCATGCCCAGGAGGACTTTTGGGGAAGCTGCCAGGGCCCGGGCTGTTGGTCCCTTTCCCCTGCAGCCCCAGTTGCTGCTGTGGATAGCTTTGATGAATAAGATATAAGGAAGCTGATTAATTATGGCTTAATATGCACCAAAGTTGGGCAGAGGGACTCATTGGGGTGGGATTCCCCAGGGGTGCAACACTGATGACAGGAGAAGGCCAGGACACCCTCTGAAGTCCCAAGGTGTGAGGGGAGCTGGTAAGAGGCTCCTAGAGAAGCAAGGGCTGGAGGTGGCCCAAGAGGGGCTGCCAGAAGGTTCATCTATTTAAACTCCCCAGAGTTCCATTTCCTGTCTGTAAAATGGGTGGTGGTAGTGTGTCTCCATCTCAGGATCAATGGGACCGTGCGCTTAGCAGGCCTTGGCACAGAGTCCTCTCGGGCCTTGGGCACACAGCCGCCCTCTGTGGTGAGAGCAGATGGCGGGCTGCCACCCCCCAGCTCCCTGGCACTGAGACCACATCCCCAGCCACCCACTCAGGTCGGTCACATTGGCACACTCAGGCAGCAGGTGCAGGTTTGCTGTGTGACCTTCGAGCTTCCTTCCTGGTCTCTCCTTGCCCTGTCCCAGAGTAGCCCTGGCTGTATGCAGCAAATACCATGTTCCCACACTCCTCATCCCTCCCCAGGAGAGCAGCAAAGGCCTGGAAGTCCATGGGTATCCCACAGGGATGCCCGAGCAAAGCCATGACAGGCTTCCCTCTCCAGGAGGAAAACAAGCTCCCACGGTCCTTGAAAGCAGTGACCTCCTACAGAGGCTGAACCATGTCCCAGGCTGGTGAAAGTGAAGGGTGCCCATGCTCCAAGCTGGATTCTGAGTGGACCTGTAGGTCTGAGTGAAAGCTCTGCAATCCTTGCCAAGGCTCCACGTGGTCCTTCCAGTGGACAGGAGAGGTGGACAAAGAAGGGACAATAACCAGCTGGCTACACCTAGAAACATTAATGTCTACCTTGTTCACATACTTTGTTGAGCTCAGAGAGGCCAAGGGGCTAGGCCAAAGTCACACAGCCAGGGAGGGTCCTTTCATGCCTAACATATTGGTCATGGAGCTGAGTCCAAGGTGAGGCAGCCCTGTGGCAATACTGGACCTCACCAGAGGAGGGTATGGAGTTGGCAAGCTGGCAAGAAGCTGCATCCTATGTGTGGTGGGACTGGGGGTAGGAAACAGTTCAGGTAGATGCCATTGTGGCCACACAGGCCCAGCCCAGGCCGGTCGTGACAGGTCCCTTTACCTCCAAGGGCAGAGCTGTCTGCAGGCTCCAGCCCAGGCCCTCCCCTGATCCCCAGGGTCACGTGTCCAGAAAGCTTGGAGGACTTAGGTCCATGCTGTCCAAATGGCTTATCATCTCAGCACCCCTGCTGGGGCTTCCCAGGAACTGATCAGTATGGACTTCGGCAAAGGGACAGTGAGTGACCAGGCTCCCCACACTGGGTCTCTGGCTCTTCCCCCAGGGGTTGCCTCTAGAGCTGGCTGTGTCCCTTAACCAGAGGTTCCAGTCCCTGTCAACCCCTCCCCCTGGCCCCCCACTAGCTGTCAGCTGTCCTCCCTCCCTTGTCCTTGGGCCCTGAGTGGTGATGGATCTGTGGCTGCCCATGGGAGGAGTGGTCCGCTCCTCCCATGCTTGCCCAGCACCTGCCCACACTCTGATAAATATGCTTTGCCAAGTCCTCCTACCTTCCCAACCTGAGGACTGAGCTGTGTCCTCTGAAGCGGGCTGACCAGCCACCCAGCCCTGTTTAGCTCCTCCTCTGCCCCCTTCCATGAGCCTCTTTAGCATCAGCTCACACCCACCCACCTCAACCCACACCCAGGGGTCCTCCATCCCACATGCGCAGCCTCCAGCCTGGTGGGCGCTGGCCAAGGTGCTGACCAGAGTGGTGCTGCAGGAAATGTGCCCTCTTTATGCCTGGGCCCTGCTCTCACTGCACAGACCTGCAGGCAGGTGGGGAGTCCAGGTCCCAGCCAGAACAGCCAGGCTTGGTGGCTAGAGAGAGCTCCCTTGCCAGAGCCTCCATGGCAGCAGTGGCTCCCCGTCCCCTCCCACACCCCCAGCTATTGCAGGAGGGGTGGGAGCCTTTGAGCTATGGAGGGTGCAGTCACAATCTTCAGCCACTGGGAAAGCCCTGGGTCCATGATAACTAAGTCCACTCACGAGCAGTCAGCACAGAAATGCTCCTCTACAAGGACAGATGCCCTATCTTCAGACGGTCAGCCAGTGTCATATGATTGGTCTATCTTCTGGTCTGAGGTGGCCTTTCAAGGAGGTCCAGTTCCTGTTCTGACTGGTGCAGTGTACAGGGCCCTGGAAGAGGGGCACTAGCCTAGGGAACAGGCCATGGCACCTTGCTGGCTCTATGAGCTTGACCTTGGGTTCTTCATCTGTATAATAGGTGACAAACCACCCATGTGGCAGGGAGAGAATTCACTGAGCCTCCACAGGGGCCAATCTAGTGGCACTCAGTGAGCAACACTCAATGGCTGTTAGTGCCCACTCTGCCTTTCAGACACAGAGACACCAGGGTTAATCTGGGCTCTACCTCACCTCCACAGTGACCTGGAAAGCTAAGGCTGAGACAAGAGACAGAGGGACACAGCAGGCAGAGATGTGGTCAGGGCCACAGAGCAGCAGCCAGGACAAGTCTGAGCAGTGCAGCCTCCATCCACATTGGGCCAGAGGACCAGCCCATCAAAGGCACTGCCTTTTGTCTCCACCCCTACCTGATGCCTTATGGCTATACGGGAACCCTGGTGAGGCAGGAGGGTCCTGAGCTCTGTGCTCTGCTTATGCCCCCTAAAGCCACCTCTGAGGCCATGGGGCTTTGTTTGGGGGGAGGTAAAGTGCACTGGGCTGTCCAGTCACCAGATCAGAGGGTGATGCTGACAGGGCTCCCAGGGGGACAACTAAGAACTCAGCCAGGGGTTTTCAGCTGTGGGGAGGGGCCCAGGCCCTGGCCTGGGCACAGAGTTCAGCAGACTGGCTCAGCCAGCTTCCCCTCCCCATAACCTTTCTCTAGCAAGGTCAGTTTAGAGAGACCCCGGCCTGCCAGGCTGGGAAGACCCAAGCCTGGCCCACCTGGCTTCCAGGACTCCCCCAGGTGCAAGGGGGCACCGGCCTGGCAGTCAGCTGAAGACCCCAGGATGTACTCAGGAGGTCATCTCCGTGCCAGGGAGATGGCCCAAGCAGGAGCAGGTGTGACACATCTGCCTGTATGTGGCAAAGGGTGTCATTAGGTGCTCTGGTCCCCCACAGCTGGGGCTAGCTTAGTGGGGGGGGGGACAATAAGCCGGTGAGCTCAGAGGGAGTCCTCACAGTTTGGAGCCCCCATTCCAAGGAGGGAAGAGGGGGGGCACCTGCAGAGAAAGAGGCAGGACTAGGCTTGGGTCCTTTCCCTGTGAGGGTGCAGAGAGGGCCACAGACACAACTGGGGTCTCCTGAACCCTCTTAAGCTTTGCGCTACCGTTTCTTACTGAATCATGAGGGCAACCCTCCCGCGGAGGGGTTCTGGGAGCAGGGGTCCAGGATTTCGGGGGGGAAAGGCAGAGAGTCGGCCACTCAGAGCGTCCTTCCCACCCCTAGGACTCGAAACAAAGGTCTTGTCCGCTTGGGGACCCGGCCAACTTGGGCCGCCACGCCCTCGAGCCCGCGCCCACGGCCCGTTCCGGGCGGCCATCCCCGCGGCCGCCTGCAGGGGCCGCCGCCACTTCAGGAATGCGCCGCCTTTGTCTGGGGCCGCGCGGAGCCCGTGCATCCGACCGGCTGAGCGCCTCCTGCTCCCGGCCCGCGCCCCCCGGCCCGAGGCGCCCCCCACCCCCACCCGGGTTTGCCCTCCGCCCCGCGCGGCCCGCGCCCAGGTGAGCGCCCCTCCAGCCGCCAAGCCCCGCCCCGGCCCCGCCTCGCCCCAGCCGGTGGGGGGGACCGGGCGGATTCCTCTCGCATCAAACCACATGATCCCATAAAACATTCATCCGCTCCCGGCCCGCGCCGTGAGCGCCCCGCCAGTCCGCGCCGCCGCCCTCGCCCTGCGCTCCCGCGGCCCGCG